>JADBJO010021692.1:0-10000 GCA_016801955.1 Conus betulinus
GTAGATAGTTTGCCGAATCGAGGTACGCCATTAAGAGCAATACTGTTACTTCTCAGTAAACATATTGCACGTCTATATTTAACATTATCCAGATCTGAAATATATGTGCTTTAACAATCTCAGGGTGATATAAAAAACATAATCCCCCACTGAGGAAACTGCCTCGTGCAGTTTTGGCGATATATATCTTGTAGTCTAGCTTTAAACGATATCAAAAACAGATTAATATTACCTGGATTTTGCATTTCCCACACTATACCCAAACCATGTCTACACAGAATATTTCTTATGTTTGTGACCCAGTTTTTTCGACCAGCTCTGTCTTGATTTAACAACATTTTATAACATTGCTTAGGATATCTATGATCAGCTAAATATAGAATTCTACACCAGTATTTTATTATCTGTACGTAAGTATCAATAAAATGGGAAATCTACCACATTCTCCAAAACTATCTTATTTCTAATATCTCGTCCAACTCCCAGTATCATTTTGCAAATTTTATTTTGTACCCTTTCAATCACCTCATAACTTTTATAACCCCAAATCTCTGACCCGTTCAACAAAATCGGTTTTACTTTCATGTCAAATATTTTAAAGACAGTTACGGTTGGAATGGTTTCAAGTTTAAAGTATAACCTTTTTATATCTGCTACTGCTCTTAATGCTTTACTTCTCAGGTTTTCTACACATTTTTGTCCAGTTTAGTGTTGAAGAGAAATTAATTCCTAGATAGCAATAAGATGATACAACTTTTATCTCCTTTTGGTCAAAGTTCCATTTTTCACTCTTCTTAATAAAACCACCATTTCTGAAAACAATACCTTTTGTCTTATCCATATTCACTGACAATCCCCGTTTTTGGCAGTACTTTTCTAAACAGCCGATTTTTTCTTTGAAGGTCCATAACATTATCCGAGACAAGAACATTATCATCGGCATACATCAATGAAACAATTCCAAATGTGTCTGCAAAAATATCAACTCCTCTTGTCCCACAACTTAACAATTCTGTCTGAAGTTCTGAAAGAAATGTAGAAAACAGCAGAGGACTTAAAACATCCTTGTCTCACACCTGAAATACACAAAGTATTCTGTTATCTTATTTCCAACGCACACTGCTGCTTTCACCTTTTCATACATAACTTTTAGAAGGCTAAAGATATTACCATGAACACCTTTAGATAATAACAAATATAACATCTTTTCTCTATGAATACAATCAAAAGCCTTGGAAAAATCTACAAACAATCCATAAAATCGACCTCCTGATTTAGTTAGATATTTTTAAACCAATGATTGGAGTGTGAAAATATTGTCTGTGGTACTATAGCCTTTACGAAAACCAGCTTGTGCTTTGGGTATATTATTTAGTCTCTTCACAAATCTTGTCAACCTCTCATTAATTATTGAGCTGTAAATCTTACTAATGACATTTAGTAATGAGATACCTCCATAATTATTTACTGATTTTCGACAGCCTTTTTGGTGCAAAGGATAAATAACAACCTTTGTCCAGCTCTCAGGATACTCTCCACTTTCAAGTACTCTGTTGAATAAAGGACATACAAATTCAGCTATGTTTATCCTTTGCATGAAAGATGAAATCTGTAGGGAGACCATCAGGTCCTGGAGCTTTCCCCTTTTGCATTTTATTAATTGCTGTATGTATCTCTTCTTCAGAAATCTTATCATCAAACTCAAATGTTAAACATTCATCACATGCATTTACTTCATGCTTTTCAAGTTTGTCTTTAACCTCTGTTAAGAAAGCAGTATGATCAGCCATTTCTGAATTGAATAAGGATGGAAATACTGGGACCACTTGTTTAGAGAAATGGAAGAAGCATAATTTTCTAGGACTTGTCAATGATTTAAATTTTTCTAGAAACATTTAGAATTAACTTCCTGACAAGCCATATGTAGCTCATTTACAATTTTTTGCGTTTTCTTGTTTTTGTTTAGATTTGCATAGCTCTTTGAAAGCTTTCTTGCTATCTAAATAGTTGTTTAGATCTTCATGTTTGATTTGTCATTCTAAATTGTTTAAGTAGTTTATATTTATCTTCTTTCGCTTGTTCGCATTCATGATTCTACCAGGGTGGCTGTGAGCTTGACTCATGAATCCTTTGTTTTGCTTTCATATTTTTCAGCTGCCGTTTGTATGAATGAAATAATACATTCTGACGCTGAATCAACATCTACTTCCAAAGCATTGTGAAAACGTGTAAATACAGAATTTACATTTTCTTGGATATATTCTGTATAATTTGCTGAGTACTGTTCGTTATAAATATATCTGACTTTATCTTCAAGTGCAATGTCTTCAGTATCATCAAGATGTATTTTTTAATAAAAAAATCTAATATGATACAATTGGAAAATGATCTGATTCACTTCTATTCAGAACAAACATATCAGTGATTTTATCAAACAATTGCATTGAACATATAAAGTAGTCCACCATACTCATACCCCCTGTTTGCAATACATGTTATTTCTCTCTACGAGTCACCAGTTTTGCGACCGTTTACAATAAATAGGCTATATTCTTTCAAAACGTCCAAAAGCTTCCGTCCAAATTTATTTGAATCATATCTTTAGATTTTCTTTCTTTACATGGTTTGTCCGTTTCCATCAAAAACTCGTCAATATCTATTAACGTTTGCGCATGTTTATTTTGGAACATTCCTCAAGATTGGAAAGACTACCCATCCGCGCATTAAAATTTCCAGATAAAATTAAAGGTAGATCAGGAAAATTTTGCGAGATTTCTTCAATGTTACCCTCCAAATGTTCAATGCCCATTTGATTATCTTCACCATAAATGATAGAATTTTCTGGAGCAATATATGCAAAGCCAGCAATGAAATCAAATGAAAAATCAAAAAGACATTTTTCAAATTTGAGAAAAACCTTATCCTCTATATGTTCAAGTATTCGTGTCACCCTCTGGCAGAACAGTTTTATCAACACAAACATCCAGCCCCCCTTTTAAACGTTTTTGATCTTGGAGAAAAATACACATTATAATCAGGAAAAGCATTTTCAATACCTTCTTTTTTACAGACCAGATTTCAGATAGAGAAAAAATTCTAAATTGTTTACAAAAATCAATGAAGGATTTACTATTCAACTTATTCCTTAGACCTTGAACATTCCATGCCATAAGTTTAAGGTTGCAGTTAGATGGTCTCGTTCACACTGTTCTGTCTCCTCTTCACAGTTTTTTATGAAGATCTTCAGTAGTGTCACCAATTTTCTTTGTGCAGTCAGTGTAACTTTCATTCTCTTTTATTACACTTTTATCTGAAGAACATGTGTATGATTTTTCTGTTTATGACTGTATGACTGAATATTTTTGTCAATTCTACTTGTGACATTAGTTCCATCATTGTCATTGATCATGTTTTCATTTGTTCGTTATCTTTACAGGTTTTGAAATATTTATTACAATATTGAACTTTTGAATGTGGACTTACAATTTTTCGGATATGTTAGTATTATCAGAGGTGTCAAAAAGATATCCTTTCTTTTCCTCCAATTCTCTCCAGTACTGGAAAGTCTGCTGTTGGCCGGCCCTTCATCTCTGTCCTCGTTCCTCAAGTTGGTTTCTGTCGCTGTCAAAGGAGTAGGTCTTCCCCTCCACCACAAGAGTGTCAAACTTCAGTGGGCCTTCTTCCCATTCTTCTTGGCGTCTTTGAGAAAAGGTAACAGCTGGCGTCGTTTCTCTCTCACTCTTGGAGTAAAATCTTCCGACACAAATAGGTTTGGTTGATTCTTCAGCTTGGCACGTTCCGAGAAACACAGCTTCGTTTGTTTTGTTTGTAGCTGCTGAAGAGAACGATAATGGGGTGAGGGGCTTTACCTCCTCTCAGTCTGTGAGCACGTTCTATCTTCACTTCGTCTTGGACCCCCATCTTGTCTTTTATCACTCTTTTCACTGCCTCTTCACATTCATTCAGTATGTCCGTTTTCAGTATGTCTGTTCTCTCGGTTGGGGAATTCCGTGAAAGAGTAGATTGGTTCTTTCTTTATTCTCCTTCGTGACTGATTAGAACTGGTCATTAACTTTGCTGTTCAATATGTCCATTTTGCTATCCATAGAGTTCATTTTCTCTGTCATTTCTCGCAGCATTTTCATCACATCGGAAATGTTACCTTCCTCGATTTTTCCGTTGTCATTAGTTCGGGGGTGCGTAGACGAAGGACTGTCCGTGTTGGAAATCTTGGCTTGATGCAGGTTTTGCTTTTTTTGCTTGGTGCCAGGTCCAGGATGCGGCTGAACGCCACCTATCACCACAACACCAGTAGCGTGGAAAAAGCAATGGACAGCAGAGTAACTGTTCATTTTCAATCCTTTCACACGTTTTGTTGCTTTCTCCACTCTTCTCGCCAGTAGAGTGTTCAACACAAAAGCGAAGTGTCCAATTCTTGCCCGATTAAGATTGACTTCACAACCCATCGTTCGCACGAGAGTGGTTTTACTTGCAAGTGTGACAGAGACGAGAGCTCAGCAGAAACACGTCCGTTCAGTTCGGCGGTCAAGGGACTTCTCCCGTGTGTGTTATGTGTGTGTGTCTGTGTCTATGTGTAGGAAGGTTTTCTTTTATTATAACGTGAATCATCACTGTTCTGTTAATCAGTTTTCTATGTTGTAATACTGTTTATGTCTTAGTATCTTAGCCTGTGAAGGGACAAGGGTCAGATGAAAAAAAAGCATCTGATTGTTTATCTGTTACCCATGGGAATGAAGAGCATCAAACAATGAATCAACAAATTACTCAGTCAATCAATCAATCAATCAATCAAATAACCAATCAGTCTCCGTCTGTCTGTCTGTCTGTCTGTCTGTCTGTCTGTCTGTCTGTCTCTCTCTCTCGCTCTCTCTCTCTCTCTCTCTCTCTCTCTCTCTCTCTCGTGTGATTCGACAACTCGACCTTATCAAACAATGAATAAACAAATTACTCACTCAATCAATCAATCAAATAACCAGTCAGTCTCTGTCTGTCTGTCTGTCTGTCTGCCTGCCTGCCTCTCCTCTCTCTCTCTCTCTCTCTCTCTCTCTCTCTCTGTCTCTCGTGTGATTCGACAACTTGACCCCATCTTGCTGACTCTAGCTCTCTGTCTGTCTGTGTTTGTCTGTCTCTCCCTGTCTTTCTCTCTCTCTCTCTCTCTCTCTCTCTCTCTCTCGTCTGTCTGTCTGTCTCTGTCTGTCTGTCTGTCTTTGACTCTCTTGGTCTTTTTTATCTGTCTCTTTGTCTCTCTATCGGTCTCTCCATCTCTCCTTCGCTCACCGGATCACACGAGTTCACACTCACCAACGTACTCTCTCTCTCTCTCTCTCTCTCTCTCTCTCTCTCTCTCTCTCTCTCTCTCTGTGCCCTCAACAAATTTTCGCTGTCAACAGCTTCATCAGGCCAAGGTACAATGATAAAAGCCTCACATCAAGTAAAATGGCATACCGTTGATGGTGAACTCCTATTCAGGTGACCAGGTAAAATCAGGTTTTACCTGGTCACCTGAATAGGAGTTCACCATCAACGGTATGCCATTTTACTTGATGTGAGGCTTTTATCATTGTACCTTGGCCTGATGAAGCTGTTGACAGCGAAAATTGTTAAAAATACAAGTCTGAGACATGAACCGACTGTTGTTTTATTTTTGTATTTTACCGTTTCTGGTTTCTACCTCAGTCAGTTCTACAGGGTGCGGAGCTCAGGACAACAAGAGAGCATTATTTTTAAATAGAATTAAACAAAACGAAAGTGTGGAGAGGAAAAAAAAAAGTGTTGAAAACTAAAAACATTATGCAAACAGTATAAAATGTAAGAGACAATCTTTGAGCCCTGTGCTTGAGGATCCATTTAAGGATGCAAGGGAGATCAAAAGATATGGAACAGTTTGAGTGGTCAGCTCTGCTGTTCAATAACCCAAGCATTGTCAGCGACTAAGAATTGTGCAGAACAACCTATCCTTGGATCTCCTAAGAGATGCAATCACCCACTGATTGACCAAACAGTATCATGCTGAACAATTAAGTAGTGGGTGGGGGAAAAACAAGCGCAGGTTAACAATTCTTCTATCATTATAGTAATGACTTGGCAAAGATTTCAAATTGAGAGAAAAAAAAAATTTTGAAGATAAAGTAAATGGGAAAATGTATATCATAAATATGAAAACCCTTCACTAGCTGCATGAGGAAACTATCGCAATCCCTCTCAAAGGCAGATCTACATGTATCGCCTGCTCTGAGGCCTTTCGTCCGCTGGATCGTACTCATCAGGGAGACACGGCTGATTGTGTGCCTGCTCTTGGCGTCAGATAGACACACACCACAGTCCATAATTCTGTGGTGTTCCTACCGCCAAAGGTTTGAAAAAGAATCCAACAGCACCCCCAAAGCAGCCAGCGAAAGGTAGTAGAATTAAACAAAACGAAAGTGTGGAGAGGAAAAAAGTTGTTGAAACTAAAAACATTACACAAACAGTATAAAATGTAAGAGACAATCTTTGAGCCTATCCTTGAGGATCCATTTAAGGATGCAAGGGAGATAAAAAGATATGGAACAGTTTGAGTGGTCAGCTCTGCTGTTCAATAACCCAAGCATTGTCAGCGGCTAAGAATTGTGCAGAACAACCTATCCTGGATCTCCTAAGAGATGCAATCACCCACTAATTGACCAAACAATATCATGCTGAACAATTAAGTAGTGGGGGAAAACAAGTGCAGGTTAACAATTCTTCCATCATTATAGTAATGACTTTGGCAAAGATTTCAAATTGAGAGAAAAAAAAATTTTTAAGATGAAGTAAATGGGAAAATGTATATCATAAATATGAAAACCCTTCACTAGCTATATATATATATATATATATATATATATATATATATATATATATATATATATATATATCATGAACAATATCCAACCTGTCATGTAATGAAGAAGTATTCAATAATGCAGCAACAGAATACCAAGAAGCATTACAAAAAAGTGGTTATAATTACAAACTACAATACAGCCCAGACAACAACATAGCAGAAATAAGAAAAAGGAAAAGGAAGATCATATGGTACAACCCTCCATATGATGGAAAAGTAAAAACAAATGTAGGAAAGGAATTCTTTAAAATCTTGACAACATCATTCCCAAAAGAACACAAACTATTCAAAATATTCAACAAAAACACCATTAAACTATCATACTCATGTATGCCCAACCTTAAAAACATAATTGACTCATCTAATCTAAAATGAAAAGCAACACAACAAAGAAGGGTGACGAAAGGACATCTTGCAACTGTACTAAAAAAAAAGAACAGTGCCCCTTAAGCAACAAATGTCTTTACAAACAACATTGTATACCAAGCTACGGTAACATCAGAAAATGAAAAAAAGAAACATATATAGGGATTACTGAAAACCACTTCAAAACCAGATACGCAAATCATAAGCAGTCCTTTAAAAAAGAAAAATATAAAAACCAAACAGAGCTGAGCAAATATATTTGGAGACTTAAGATAAAAAAAAAATAGACTACAGCATATCATGGAAAATCATAAAAAGAGCAACTCCATACAACAATATTTTAAAAAAAAAATGCAACTTATGCTCCACAGAAAAATGGTTAATATTATGTAAGCCCCACCTAGCAACTTTGAACACAAAAGTAGAAATAGTAAACAATTGCAGGCACAAATGGAAATCCTTGTTAGCACACTCCACCTGAACAGATCCAACAAGAACCACAGACCACACGTGCAATGAATGAGATTGTCACGGAATCAGGTACCACGCGCTATAAAAGAGCGACAGCGTGCACTGGGAGGATATCCTGATGAGAGCAAAAGGAAAGAGGCTCGAAACAAGCTTGTCGGTTTTTATGCTTCATTTTTTTAACAGTATATATATATAATATATATATATATATATATATATATATGTTAAAATAGTATGGTAAAAGGAAGTTTTAAAATCATCAACAGATCTGTTTCGAGCGCTGGCTCTCCTCAGGATGGTTGGGTCGCCTACTGCCGGTGTTATATGGCCTAATGTCACTGTTTGCACGTGCGGATTGGCTGCACGTGTTGTTCGGTTTTCAGGTTGTTTACAGTTCAGGGTGCGTTTGCTGACAACGATTTCCATTTGTGCCTGCAGTTGTTTACTATTTCTACTTTAGTATTTAGGGTTGCTAAGTATGGTTTGCATAGTATTAACCATTTTTCTGTTGAACATAGGTTGCATCTTTTTTGAAATGTTTATTGTATGGTGATGCCTTTTTATGATTTTTCCAGGATATGTTATAGTTTATTTTTTTGTCTTTAAGTCTACAAATATATTTGCTCAGTTCTGTTTGGTTTTTGTATTTTACTTTGTTGAATGACTGTTTATGGTTTGCATATCTGGTTTTGAAGTGATTTTCAGTGATCCCTATGTATGTTTCTTTTTCATTTTCTGATGTCACAGTGGCTTGGTATACAATGTTGTTATAGAGGCATTTGTTGCTTAAGGGACACTGTTTCTTTTGTGGTACACAATTGCAGGATTTCCTTTCTTCACCCTTCTTTGCTGTGTTGCTTTCATTTTTGTTGGATGAATCAATTATATTTTTAAGGTTAGGCATGCATGAATATGATAGTTTGATGGTGTTCTTGTTGAATATATTTTGGACAATTTGTGTTCTTTTGGAAAGGATGCTGTCAGAATTTTAAAAAATTCTTTCCCTACGTTTGTTTTTACTCGTCCATCATATGGAGGGTTGCACCATGTGATTTTCCTTTTCCTGCTTTTTTTGTT
The DNA here is from genome assembly GCA_016801955.1 of Conus betulinus. Classification (NCBI taxonomy): domain Eukaryota; kingdom Metazoa; phylum Mollusca; class Gastropoda; order Neogastropoda; family Conidae; genus Conus; species Conus betulinus. The sequence continues at coordinate 8,801 of JADBJO010021692.1, forward strand.
TTTGTTCATGTTGTTATCTGGGTTGTATTGTAGTTTGTAGCTGTAACCACTTTTTGCAATGCCTCTTGGTATTCTGCTGCTGCGTTGTTGAATACTCTTTCATTATGTGACAGGTTAGATAATCTCTTGTTTATGCCATTGGGTATGGTTTTTAGTATAGATGGTGGGTGGTTGCTATTGATGTTTACATAAATGGGAGTGTCATTAGGTTTCTTGTATGGTTTATATATGTAGTTGTTGAGGTCAAGTGTTATGTCTAAGTAGTTCACTACCTTTTTGTTTGCTTCGATGGTGATTTTTAAGTTATGGTTTTGGAAAATTTTGCATAGTTCTTTTTTCTTGTTTTCAATGGTTCTTGGATTGTTGTTTAGCGCGGCGAGGCCGTCGTCTCTGTATAGTCCGACTTGCTTTCGAGTTGTTTTTTGATGTTTGGATAGCATGAACAGTCCGACCAGTTCGCATGTTTCGGCACCGTCATACGATCCATGGTCACATCAAATGTTGAGTTTCTGTTCGTTTTCTGATCCATGTTTCATTTCTGTTGTAGAGTAAAGTTTTCTTGGTGTGGAGAATGATTTCCATTTCTGACCCTGTTATGTCTGTGTGTTTATTAGCAAATTTCAGAGCTTTAGTGAGTAGCTCTTCATCTATGGATGGTAGAAGTCTACTATGTCGAATGTGATGAATACTGTGTTCTTCTGTTTGTTAAGATTTTTGAACCATTGGATAACTTCATATGTGTTCTTCCAGAGGGTTGTATTCTGTGTTTGATTTTATGTTTTTTTATGGCTTTTTCTAGGATTTTCTTACTTATTTTGCCCAGTTCAGATTTAGATGGATTTATTAGTCTACATGTTGGGTTGTTGTGGAAATTGGGTTTATGGTCTTTAAGAGTTATGAAGGCTTCTTTTATGCTGTTGTTTCTACCCCTGTCACCTAGATCCATGTGGTGTATGAGTTCTTTTTCTTTTTTTCGGATGTTGCTGTGTATGGTTTTATCAGCTTTTTTGTAGTTTTTCTGAATGTTTTTATCAAGAAGTTGTGAGTACTCGTTTGGTTCCATTTGTAGTAATTACTGGTTTTGTTAGCCTTCACGAATATTTTTTTGTCATTTTGTATTTGTTTTATTTCATTTTTTAATGATGTTTGGAAATCGTTGTTTGATTTTTTGAATTCTATGTTGGCTATCATTCTTTTCAT
>JADBJO010021692.1:11290-29142 GCA_016801955.1 Conus betulinus
AAGATGAAAGTTTAACTAAAGGATTACCACATGGATCTCAAGCTCACAACAGACACTCACACAGAGACACAGACAGAGACACACAGGCACAGACAGACAGACAATCAGACACACACAAACTCGCGCGCGCGCGCACGCACGCACACACGCAGAATGAGAGAGAGAGAGAGAGACAGAGACAGAAAGACAGACAGACAGAGAGACAGACAGAAACAGAGAGAGACAAAGAGACACAGACAAGCAGAGAGCTTACAAATGAATGCAACAGGCCGACAGAACCCGAACAAGGACAGAAGAAAGACAGATAATGAAAAACAGACAGGAAAGGGAGGGAGGGAGAGGGGGGGGTAAAGCAATTCAATGAACCACAAACCACACAATCGACACTGATGCTGAAGGACCGAGATAAAGCATAAGGGGAAGAAAGAGGGGCAGGAGAAAAAAAGGCACGTCCGGTCATCGTCAAGCAAGATGCTGTGAATGTGGGTTGCGGAGGTTAATCGATATTGGCTGAGCCAGCTAAGTACCATGATCTCCCAGAGCACATTGATAGTGTCCCTCCCAATGTCCTTCCGTCCACACTGCCTGCTGACACATGGCCAGGGTCTCAGACAATGACTGTGAGCCCAGTTCTTCCCACACACCTCTCTGACCACAGCGCCCGTAATCAGATGGCCAGGGTGTCAGACACTGACTGTGAGCCCAATCCTTCCCACACACTTCCCTTTCCACACCGCCGTCAGCCAGACGATCAAGGTCTCAGGCATGGCCAGTTAGCCAACTTCTTTCCACACACTTCCCTGTCTGCACAGCCATCGGCCAGGGTTTCAGGCACGTCCGGGCACCCCAGCTCTTCCACACACCTCTCTGTCCTCACAGTTTGCAGGCAGATAGCCATGGTCCCGGGCATGGCTAGTGAACCCAGTCTCTCTCCCACACTCCTCTCTTTACGCACAACCAATGGCCAGAGTGCCAAGGCCTTACACAGGAGAATGAACCTAGTTCTTTTCCACACACCTCTTTGTCCACACGGTCGACAACCAGGTGGCCAGGGTCTCTGCCAGGGGTAGTGAGGCTAGTTGTTGCCACGCATTTCTCTGTTCACACGGCCGACAGCCATACGGTCAGGGTCTCAGACTGGGGCAGTGAGCCCAATTGTTTCCACATACCTCTCTGTCCACACGGTCGACAGTCAGATGGCCAGGATCTCAGGTGGTGCTGTGGGGCCAGTTTTTTTTTTCCCCACGCTCTTCTCTGTTTGCATGGCCCATTTTGAGATGAACGATTAGTCCCCAAAACCCTTTGGTCCAAAGAGCCAAATGATCCATTAATACAAGTCTTAAGGTAATTCGTAATTGAACAGCCATTTGTTCACCTATCTATATCACTGACAAATGGCGTATCATTGTTTCGTTCTTAGTTGAAGACTGCAATGCACAGTCTACTGCGCAGAGACCACTGAGTTACAAGAGACTACAGACTGAGACTTTAATAAAGTTGAATGATCTGTTCTCTGAGGTGAGAAGACAGCCTGCAAAACACTATTCGATAGCGTTCACCTGAGATATAAGATTAGGCCTGCTAACTGTTTTGAGTATGCCATGACATCAATTTCTGCAATCCCTTGAAAAAAAAGTTCTGTGTGGTGTGTGTGTGTGTGTGGGGGGGGGGGGGGGGGGGGGGTCAGAGTGCATTTTTTCTTTCTTCAAAGTTAAAATGTCTTGAGCTTTTTCACAGTTTTAAAAACAAAAGAAAACAAAGTGAAGACGTTCCAGCAAAGACCAGCAAATATTGCGCGCGTTAGCCAGAAGAGCAGCCATTAAAAGCAGCTTCTCCTTGCGAGGTGGGCCACGTGCTCAGCGTGCAAATCGATGGCCATTTCTCATCACACGCTGATTGGCTGCCAGCAAGCAAGGAAGAGTTAATGTTCTTTAATGCCCACATCAAGACAGGCTTGGTCGGCTGTTGATGTTGATGACGACACTGATGGCGAGACAGCCTCCTTCAGGGTTCACGGCCTACTTCGGAGACCCCCCACCCCCACCCCCACCCTCCCGGCCTATGGATCGGATCGTGTTTACATGGTGAGTGATTCTTGGGGCTGTTGTTCAGAAAGATGATGATCTACGACATGCACTTCTTCCCTCCCCTGTTACTCATTATCTTTTACATCTCTCTCTCTCTCTAGTATGGTTTTAGGGCAGAATTCAAAGACAGACTCATTTCCTGTTTTAAGAAAAACTGGCATACAGAACTAGACGGTAATGATAAATGTACGTATTTCTGTTTTGACAGTAATTTTTTTTTTTTTTCAAGCCATGAAAAAATTCAGATAACATGATCTGCCCATCTTGTAGAAGCAAATGTTAAACTGAAGTACACTTTTTTTTATCATTTTACTGCTAATTCTGACAAGAGTAAATGCCGCAGTTTGTCAAATTCCGTTTCACACTACCAAAGTTGTTTAAGTATTGCTATGTTGTTATCTATTCGTAATGATGGAGTCACAATGCTCCAGTTAATTTTCGTGTGTGTATGCGCATGCGCAAGTGCGCGCGGGCGTATGTGTGTGTAGCGGAGTGGGGAAGAGGGAGAAGGGAGGGGTGAGGTGAGGAGAGGGGGAGGGAGGGAATGTGAAGGGGACAAAGTCAGTGTCAGTCTCTCTCTCTCTCCCCCCTCTCTCTCTCTGTCTCTCTCTCTCTCCCCATCTTTTAACTCCTAGTCTTTTTCTGCTTCTGTTTACCTCTCTCTTTGCCTGTTGGTTGGTTCATCTTTCCATTTACATCTGTCTTTACGTCTGTGTGTCTCTGCCTCTTTCTGTCTTTTTTCCGTCTCTGTCTCCCCATCCCTACTTTCGTTCCCCTCATTTTTTCTTCATTATAAGTGTTTTATTGCTGTTTGTCTTCACTCTTTTGTATTTTTCAAATTTTCAAATAGATATCTTCATATGTTTGGTTGTCGCATTGTTTTTCATATTTTCAGGCATGTTGTTTGACTTTAGTTTCTTACTATATCTTTTTTCTTTCTCTCAGTGGGCTGGATGTAAAAGAATATGCTTAATACATTGCTCTCTTACAGTAAATCTCCCTATCTCTGTGTCCATGTCACAGTCTTTGTCTCTCTCTCTGTCTCTCTCTCTCTCTCTCAGCCCCCCCCCCCCCCCTCCCTTCTGTGCACTAGCGCGCGCGCGTGTGTATGTGTGTGTGTCTCACAGCCCCTCCCCCATGTGCACTAGTGAGTGTGTGTGTGTGTGTGTGTGTGTGTGTGTGTGTGTGTGTGTGTGTGTTTAATTAAAACACTTCATAATCTGTAAATCTGCAATACAATCCTAAAGGAAATCAACCTAGACTTTGTAGAGTGTATGAGGCAGTCTGCCTGGTGACACAATGTGCAAACAATCAAACTGCAGTATTTAATGTTAAGGTCATCAAAACTTCAACCTCGTATGTCCGCAGGAAAAGATATAGACAAACACAATTACAGGCACCTATTCTAGTGCGCAATACATTTATCTAATCTTGATTATTAATCACAAAGAAACAGGCAGGCAATATTTTCTTTGTAGCAATACAAACGGGTCAATGTTTCTAGAACAAGGCCAGGTGAATGAGCCACAAAGACGGATACGAGATGACAGTGAAGGAAAACAACAAGGCTTTGTCATGAAGAGCGCCAGAACCCAGCGTTTCCCTGGCAAAGTACTTCTGTGCTCCTTAAACTATAGCATTGAGACACTTGAACAATCGCTTCATATTATCTTCAATGTAGCAGAAAACATGTATGCTCTATAGAGTAACGGGGGACATATGGACCACAAAGAGAGACCTGTAAACATGGAGACACAGGAACATTGACAGCCGCTACTGTCTTTCCATGCCTTGAAAAGTGTGTGTGTGTGTGTGTGTGTGTGTGTAGCACGCATATGTGTGAGCATATGCGTGTGTGTGTGTGTGTGTGTGTGTGTGTGTGTGTGTTGTGTGTGTGTGTGTGCATGTACGCATACGTGTAAGCATGTGTGTGTGTGTGTCTGTGTCTGTGTGTGTGTGTGCGCGCGTGCGTGCGTGCGTGTGTGTGTGTGTGTGTGTGTGTGTGTGTGTGTGTGTGTGTGTGTGTGTTTCTGTGAGAGTGAGTGAGTGCATGTGGTTATGTATGTGTGTGTGCGTGCGTGCCTGTGTGTGTGTGTGTGTGTGTGTGTGTGGTGTGTGTGTGTGTGTGTGTGTAGGTGCAGTTGACTATGCACAAGAGATTCTGTTCTTTTTTCTCTCTCTTTTCGGTGTCTTCTTGAAAGGCGAAATATCCTTTGCGTTTTAAAACGAAACGAATTCTTTGTCTTTCTTGTAAAGTCAACTAATTTCAAGGTTTTTCCCTTTAAGAAAGAAACCAAACTAAAACGTGCTAGCAATGACCAGCAAATTGCCTGCGTTAGCCAGAAGAGCAGCCATTAAAAGCAGCTTCTCCCTGCGTGGTGGGCCACGTGCTCAGCGTGCAAATCGATGGCCATTTCTCATCACACGCTGATTGGCTGCCAGCAAGCAAGGAAGAGTTAATGTTCTTTAACGCCCACATCAAGACAGGCTTGGTCGGCTGTTGATGTTGATGACGACACTGTTACACTGTTGAAAGGACAATGTTTCCACAAAGATCAGGGCCTGGTTTTAAAAAAAGTTAAAAGAAAAAAAAAGAAAATCAGGCCACGTGTCTAGTTCACGTGGCCTGATTTTCTGAAAAAATAAAGTTTATAAAAACCTTTTGGTGGTAGTAGTAGAATCCTTTGGAGAGTGGAGACTGACGTTTCAAGCCATAGGCCCGTTGTCAAAGTGAAGAGAAGAGGACAGTGTAGACAGGAAGTCCATGTGAGAATTGGGTGAGAACATCTCATTTAATTATTAAGTTGAACTGGACAGTGTTTACGTGATAAAGTGAGTCTTGGGAATTGGTGCACAAAAAGACAGATTATCTATGACATATTCTTCATTTCTCTATTAACCATTGTTAAATAAATTCATGTTTGTGTATGTCTGTCTGTCTGCTTGCCTGTCTCCCTCCTTTCCTTCCTCAGCCTTTCTCTTCCATAGTGTGTAGTCTGACGATTTTTCTTCTTCTGAAAATTGATGCTTGTGTACCTCTTAAAACTGGACCGAGGCCTTCACGCATTGAATTGTCGTTTATTGTTTACTTTATGTCTCTCTGCACTATAATTTTATTAACTATTGATAATCCTTTTCGTTTTAATTTATATTCCTTTATTTACTTTATAACTTACGGATGTTTTGGGGAAAAGGCGTAAAAAGGAGAAGTGGCAAAACGAAATCTGTTGATCAGTTTCTGCTCATTTCTCTGAACTATATCTAGGAACTAGGCCTCCATACGAGCGTGTCCATACCCACCCATTTGCAGCTGCATTCAGTGTGATTTCCCCTCTTGTGCTTTGCTAACAGAACGAAGCAAACCATAATTCAGTCAAGGACTGGGAGAAGGTCCATGCCATAGTGCTCCACTGTCAGCTTCACCGCAACGCATGTTACAAGAAGAGCCGCCATTAACCAGCAGGGATCACGAGTAGCACGTGCTCGTCGCCCAGCTGAAGTGTCGTGTCCCACACCCCGCTGATTGGCTGCTATAAAACAAGGGCGAGTTCTGGCTCCTTTAGTGCACACATCAAGACAGGTCTCGCCGGCTCTTCGTGTTCATGGAACTTGTGACGGGTTTTGAAAGCACCTCAGCGTGTCCATATCCGCACCAATACGTGTTCTGGACAGTGGGTTGCAGTGTTTGCATTGCTACCGCGGTTGTCTTGGCCCGAGCGAAGAAAGATGATGATGCACCACATATATATGTGTCCTTTTCCTTTGGTCATCATCAATCTTTCATGCTGAATGTTTGCAAGTTGTGTAGACATCAGAGAGAGAGAGAGAGAGAGAGAGAGAGAGAGAGAGAGAGATAGAGGTGGGTGGATGGGAAGGTAGAATGTGGAAATGCGTAAGTGGCGAGTGAGGATGAAAAAAAGGATGGACAAATCACAGGCAGATGGATTGAAGGGGAGTGAGTCATGCAGACAGAAACACGCAGCGGGAAAACATTTTACGCTTTGCTATGAGAGTTTCTCTCTCTCTCGTCTCTCTCTCTCTCTCTCTCTGTGTGTCTCTCTCTGTCTCTCTCTCTCTCTCTCTCTCTCTCTCTCTCTCTCTCTCTCTCTCTCTCTCTCTCTCTCTCTGTCAGTCGTGCGCGCTCAGTGCCTCTACTCTTTCCTTATGTATTCCGAGGAAAAAGCACCATCAATGTTAGTCACCCTTTTTTTTTTAAGGAAACATACTGGCGGACAAACTCACCAAATAGTGAAGAACAGCCAGCGTGCATACAGACAGTAAAGGTTCTCCTATCTTCTATGAATATTATTTATAATAAAACGTGTGTGTGTGTGTGTGTGTGCGTGTGCGTGCGCGTGTGTGTGTTGTTGTTTTGTCACTCCTACCTGCGCATGAGCAGTGTGCGTGGGGTGTGCGCGTGCGCGCGCGCGTGTGTGTGTGTGTGTGTGTGTGTGTGTGTGTGTGTATATATATATATATATGTGTGTGTGTGTGTGTGTGTGTGTGCGTGTGTGTGTGTGTGTGTGTGTGTGTGTGCGCGCTCAGATTATTGTAATGATTAAAAAGCAGTTCGTTGGTGATCTTTCTGTTTGTAGCCTGTGTGGTGAAAGCGAATCGAGCAGACTGACATATATCACCAGCTACAGAGACATCAAACACGTTAGCGAAAAACAAAAATGCTGGGAGAACAAGAGTACGTGACCGTCTCCGGGAGACAGCCTGGTAGGCGATCCAACCTGTGGCCATCTCTCTTCACAAATAGATGGGGGATCAGAGGCGGGGGTCGTACATGCTGGAAATGGCTAGATGCTTGCCTTCACTTGATATGGAAGAGGGAAGCTTAGTACGGGAGGGAGTGGGAATGGAGAGGGGGATTCTCCCAAAAAGCGCCGACTTCTGTGATTTCTAAATTCAGCTTCGGTCGATCAGCAGGGTTTTTTTTTTTTTATCGTCTAAAAGCACGTTGTTTAAAGTCCAAAAGTGTCACTATTTAGGGATCCTGCATTTTCCCCTAAGCCTCCTTCTGTGTGGCTGTGTATGCGTGTTTATTGTGAAGTATATTGTATGCAAAGGGTCAATGTGTGTGTGTGTGCGTGTGTGTGTGTGTGTGTGTGTGTGTGTGTGTGTGTGTGTGTGTGTGTGTGTGTTTGTGTGTGTGTATATGCGGCGTGTCAGGAAAACGTTCCTTTGTTACCGGACTCCCTTCCCATACAATCATTTCTCTCCTCAAATAAGGAAATCTCGAGGTCACTTTCACCGCAGGAACTGTTGAGAACATCCTGACATGACCAACGAACATACAGCACCTTTCAATTCCAGTCAGTCGGCTTCCACGGTTTGAGAGAAAGAACGTTTGTGTTGAAAAGGGATACGAGAGAAACACGTTTTCCCGACGACGATTTCGCAAGATATTCTCAAGTGAATCATTCAAAAAGAGTATGAAGAACTGAAAACAAAGTCAAAACAGTGATTGTGTTTCTTAACAGTAGAAGGTCGTGCTTTTTACGTTGATCATCTTTGTTTTTTGTACATCCTGACCTGAGCTTATCGGAAATATTCACGAGTTTTTCGCGCTTTGGCTGTCTTCTAAGCAAAGAAACGGCGTCATCTCTCTCTCTCTCTCTCTCTCTCTCTCTCTCTCTCTCTCTCTCTCTCTCTCTCTCTCTCACACACACACACACACACACACACACGCGCGCGCCAACGCACGCACGCACGCACGCACGCACGCACGCACACATACATTTTTTCTACGTGTTTTGTGGCACACACACGCACGCAGGCACACACTTTCTACGTGTTTTTGTGGAAGAGTAAATCAGTTTTTAAACGACCAGTCTTATAAGATAGACAAGGACACAGGGGAAGAAAAGAAGGAATGAAGGAAACAAACCTACGAAAAAGGTCAAGCAAAATCAATGATGACTATTGGCTAACTCTAAGATCTCTCTCTCTCTCTCTCTCTCTCTCTCTCGCTCTCTCTCTCCTCTCTCTCTCTCTCTCCATCTCTCTCTCTCTCTCTCTCTCCTGTGGTGTGTGTGTGTGTGTGTGTGTGTGTGTGTGTGTTTAATTGCCTGAACTATAAAAAAAGCGCTTACCAAGTAATATAAAGCTATATTTAAAAAAAAGCGGGAAAGTGGGGTCTTTTCATTATCTCCCCAGCTCCCCCCCCCCCCCCCCCCCCCCCATCTCCTCTACTACCCTCCCACGTAAATCCACTTTGTTTTCGCACAGATCCTAGCATACCTTTCAGTGTCGGAAATGTTTATAAAACAATGCGGACCATGTAGATAGAAGAAAATCAACATTTCGCGAGCACCGACAATCTCAATTTCATGGCCTCGAAATAAGTGGTAAATGAATTGTCATAGACCATATTTTGTTTTGCTTAAATGAAGGGTTTTCATGTCAAAATGGCTTATTTGGTCTTCGTATAGTTTTTTTGGCTAATCACAAGGTACGTCAAATGTATTTGAAAATTCGATGACCCATTTCAAGATGTGTGTGTGTGTGTGTGTGTGTGTGTGTGTGTGTGTGTGTGTGTGTGTGTGTGTGTGTTGTGTGTGTGGAGAAGAGAGAGAAGAGAGAGAGAGAGAGAGAGAGAGAGAGTTTTGTGTGTAAATGTTGTGTATGTGTGTGCATGCTCGGTACGCGTGTGTGTATGGGTGTGGTACGTGCGTACGTATAAGCTTGATTGTGTGTGTGTGTGTGTGTGTGTGTGTGTGTGTGTGTGTGTGTGTGTGTGTGTGTATGAGAGCGTGCACGCGTACGCGCCCGTACATGTGTGTGTGTGTGTGCGTGTGTGCGCGCGCGCGTGCGTGCGTGGTGTGTGTGGTGTGTGTGTGTGTGTGTGTGTGTGTGTGTGTGTGTGTGCGTGTGTGTGCGCGCGCGCGCGCGCGAGCACACACGTGTAATGACTTTAAATCATGCACAACATCAATCTTTTTTTTTTTTTTTTTTTTTTTGCTGTCCCAAGTGCTGCGGCCACCTCAGGCAGGCAGTGCACCCACGGCCGCTCATTCCGACACCCCCGTCCACAGCCACAGCCCGACTGGTCCCGCCGCAGCCCCGGCACCGGCAATCCACAGGAGCAGTCAATCCTGTCAAGTCGTCAAGAGGCAAACCCACAGGAGTGGAGACACTGCACTGCTGCCGAGTCACTTCGGTGGTGTTCAGTGGCGCCTGTTTCTGATCTAACATACGCAGGACGCCCCACCTACTAAGCCCCCTTCTGACGACAATAATTGTTTTTAGTCGCGGAGCCGGCGTGAGTGAGCTCTCCCTCCGGAGGGCGCCACCACATCCGGTCCCAACGACATCCCCCAACGACAGCCCGCCGATACTCGCCGATACCCGACCCGGACGGAAAAATCAAGGCCACAGACGTGGAGAAGACATCGAAACTGAGGTCACCATGACAGCAGGGCATGAAGGGCCATAGAATTTGAGACATTTTTTTTTTAATGCTGATCGATGAGAATGAGGATGATGAGATGATGCTACGGATTTCCATTTCAGTCTGAGACACGAAACTACATGGCAGGGCTGTACTCTACGCTTTTCTTTCATAATATATCCCGGCGTCAACCAGGCCCGAGAGATACAGGCACCTGCAGTGTTGGTCAGGAAATTTGAGCAACACTCTCAGAAACGCATCTATTAAGTGGATGAAACTCGACTGTGTAGTCCCAGTCTTCCCAACTGAGTCCGCAGCAAACTCAACTCTGGGTAGGAGCCGGTCGGGGGCAGAAAAATTCACACGACTCTGATGGCATTCGAACCCACGACCTCCCAGCCGGGTGTCCGCGACGCTAACCACTTCGCCCCACGGCGGCTGGTACAAGATCAATGCTTTGTGTCTTTAGATCATGTTTTAAAATCGACTATGATACAGTGCTGGCTGTTACCACTCAAAAACACGGATGCCCAGAGCTGGAGGAACCTCTGCTTTGTCCCCCGAGACAGCAACGATCAGCAGTCTTTGCTTCATGCACCGCCTGATTAGCGTGCATTATCGTGTCTGTTCACACACTGGTTTGGCCGCCAGCAACGAAGGCAGGCTTCATGGCTCTTAATGCCCAACTCAAGACCAAGGCTGCGAGAAAATGAACTGCATGCGTGTGTTCTCACTGTGGCGAGTACGCCCACATAAAAAAATGAGGCTGGATGAAAATGAACCACGCAGCTTGTAGCTGGTGACTATTTGCCCTGTCTGTCTGTGTCTATGTCTGTCTGGCTGTCTGTCTGTCTCCATCTGCGCAAGAGTCGTTTCTACTTTTTACACATGTTTTTTCAGAGGGGGGAATCAATACTGAACTCCTGGTTTGGACGTAAACAAACAAGTAAAACTCTAAATGAAAGGAGCAAAATGAAAATGGTACAGAAAGAAAGGAAAAAGCTGTCTTGCCATCTGTGCAGTGTGTGTGTGTGTGGTGTGTGTGTGTGTGTGTGTGTGTGTGTGTGTGTGTGTGTGCGTGCGTGTGTTATGTATGTGTGTGTGTGTGGTGTGTGTGTGTGTGTGTGTGTGTGTGTGTGTGATATCGTTTTGTTTCTGTTTGTTATCCGTATCCGTATTTCTTTTATCTCTCACCCTCTCTCTCGTGCGCCTGCACTCTGTCTGTCTGTCCTTTTCGTCGATTTTTTTTGTTGTCTGTCTCTCCCCCCCCCCCCCCCCCTCTCTCTTTCTTTGTCTGCCTCTTTCTCGCCTCTCTGTGTCCTTCTGTCTGTCTGTCTGTGTTCACCCATCCGTCCTCCCTCCCCCCCCCCCCCTCTCTCTCTCTCTCTCTTCTCCTTTCCCCCAGGATTATATGGATAAAAAAGCTTTATTAATTCTTTTGTGCGTCAATAAAAACGCGCGCGCGCGGCGCGCGTGTGTGTGTGTGTGTGTGTGTGTGTGTGTGTGTGGTGTGCGTGTGTGTGTGTGCGCGGGCGCGTACATGCGTGTGTGCGCGCACACGCGCGCGTGTGTCTGTATATGTGTGTTTGTGAGTGTGTGTGTGTGTGTGTGTGTGTGTGTGTGTGTGTGTGTGTGTGTGTGTGTTTGCGTGCGCGCACCCGTATGCATGCGTGTGCATGCGTGTGCGTGCATGCGTTTGTGTGTGTGTGTGTGTGTGTGTGCGTGTGCGCGCGCGCGCGTGTGTGTGTGTAAGACTGTCTGTGCCCTAGTGTCTTTTCCTTTATCCCCTCGCAATAATAAAAAAAATCTGACCTTTATTCCCACCCTTTGTAATTCAGGAAGGGTTGGTGTATTTATCAATACGACAGTCTCCTTTTATAAGAAAGGAAAGACCAAAGAGACGGGAGGAAAAAGAAAGGAGGAATCAAAGGGGAACAGAAATAAAACAAGACAATGAATGATTGGCGGAAAAAGACCAGAGCCATGAGCGCATTGATCACAACCGTCTGGTTTTATGACGATGCCAGTGAGGACGGAGGCGCTGCCCTGGCGCTGCTGAAAGCGACAATGACGACGACGATGAAAAGAACGAGGGCAGGAAGAGAAGGAAAATCATCAACCAATCAACAACAGCATCAACATGAATGACACGAATCGGAATGACCCCGACGTTAGTGATGACGATCAACGTCCCAGATGGCGCTCTCACACTATCAATGACACAGGGTAGACAGAATGGCCAAGGGTCCATGATGAGTGGCAGCTAAAGGTGATGAGACGGAGAGCTTTTCCAGAACTAGACGTTCAGCGAAAACGTTCCTGCTTGTCGGCCTTGGCTGCTTCCCTGATAGCCATGACATCAGAAGGCCTCCCCCCCCCCTCCCCCCGAGCCCTCCATCCTGGAAGTTCATGGACCATTCGTTACCGGCCCATCGCTCGGCTTTTTAGTGTCAGTAACTGTCATTAGCCATCATTAGCGAACGGCAAATGTCTCGCTGACTTCATACCTTGACAATAAGAGAGGACAGAGCAAAATGATTGTCATTACTACCGTGGTGTAATCGCGAAGGCAGGCATGGATTCATAACGATCGGAAGTGAGCTTCGCTAATAAATCTAGGGAATAAACAAATAGGAATAAGAGTCAATGACATTGATGATCGTGATAATGATGGTGAGGATGAGGATGACGACGACGATGATGTCGATTGTAACGGTGATAAGCATGGCTCCTAAGATCACTGAAATGTACATTAGAGAGGGGTGCAGATGGACTAAACGATGCCTGTATGTACAGGATTGAAAACGAATCGCCATTTTTATGGTATCGTTTTTGGGACGATAAAATTATGCCATATCCCGTTATACTGTGCACAAAACAGTGTAAGAAACGTTTTCCTCCTGCGCGCGCGCGCGCGCGCACGCGCGCACGCACGCACGCACGCACACACACACACACACACACACACACACACACACACACACACACACACACGAAAAAGTCGGTAGGTTTGGCTCCGGCCGTGGCCACCAAAGGATCAGTTTTACCCTTAGCGGACTTACAGCGCATAGGTACACACACTGCTGTGTGGCTGTAGCTCATTAGTGGAGCATGGCTATTTATATTGGCCATCTTTGGCATCAAATGAACATACCCTACTACTACTACTACTACCACCACCACCACCACCACCGCTACTACTACTACTACTACACTGAAACGAATTTATTGTCAGATTAACTCTTCGTTGTACTAACACACACACACGCATACACACACACAAGCACGCACGCATGCGCGCGCGCGCGCGCACCACACACACACACACACACACACACACACGCACACGCACACAACTGACTGACTGAAACCAATTCATTGTCAGGTTAACTCTTAGTTGTACTGAGTAACACACACACGCACACACACACACACACACGCACGCACGCACGCACGCACGCACGCACGCACGCGCGCGCACGCACGCACGCACGCTCGCACGCACGCACGCACGCACGCACACACACACACACACACACACACACACACACACACTCACGCACGCACACACGTGAAAGAAATCAGTAGACAGTGTTCAAAATAAGAGTAAACCTTTGACCTTCTGCTTGAGGATCCGGCGGGGGAAAGGGAGGTCAAAACGTAAGAAAAAGGTTTAGCTGTACGGCTTTTGTGACCCAAGCATTGTCAGTCATATCGAAAGCAAAAGCTCCGAAACGCAAGTTTACCCTACACTCAAACAGTGGCTTTCTTCGGGATGGGAGCTTTCATGTACCAATATGTGAGGTCTCCTTTAAATCATATTCCGAGCTACTGAAAGTAGCATCCTCTCTTCTAAGAAACTTTATTTCCAGTATGCTACAACAAAAAAAACAAACCAACCAATAAAAGTAAAAAGAAGAAAAAAATTAAAATAAAATCTGTGCATCCATCTCTCTCTCTCTCTCTCTCTCTCTCTCTCCTCTCTCTCTCTCCTCTCTCTCTCTCTCTCTCTCTCTCTTAGTCTTTCAAAAAGACTGCAAGTCTGATTATACTATGCGCATGTTGTCTTTTACTTTTCACTTGTTCGGTTTATAAACCGACAAACAGTGAAAGGCTGAATCCCCATGGCAGGTACAAGTGTAGAATTAAGATCAATTCTTCGCCTTGACACCCTTGCGCTGGAAAACTCGGTGGCCCTGGCCGATTCTCTAAAAAAAAAAAAAAAAAATAACGTACATTTCAACTGTGGAACCCTTCCCGTATTCATTTCATGGATTCACAAATATTTACGGTGTTTTTTGTTCTCTTTACTCTTCCTACATCTGCTACGTCGTAGCCACGAGACCCTCCTCTAACATTCTCTCGTCTTAGATGTGGTTAATTCATTTATCCATCAGCTTTAACTTATGCGCAGTGTTGTCTCAAAACGTAGCGGGTGTGGTGTAGCGTATATGGGCTAGTCTGCACGCAGTGACGCCTCCTTGATGAAACTGAAACTCAAACTACATCATAGATTAGCATTGAATTCAGTGGTTGTATATAGACATTTCACTAATCAGGAGTGGCCTTAAGGGAATCATAAACGGTAATGTGCACTCTGCGTTTGTGTTACCTCAAAGGCTACAGCATGTTTGATGGAAGTTCCTGGCTCCAAAGGACATTTGATATGTCCATGTGGCTATCAAAAACAAAGATGTGCATCTGTGTCTGTCTGTCTGTTTTCTCCCTCTCTCTGTGTCTGTCTGTCTGTCTCTATCTCCCTCTCTCTGTGTCAGTCTGTCTGTCTGTCTGTCTGTCTCTCTCTCTCTCTCTCTCTCTCTCTCTCTCTCTCATCTCTCTCTTTCTCTCCTCTCTCTTTCTCCATCTCTTTGCATTTACTCATGCTTACTACCTAAATCTAACATCCTTAACTTTGAACCATCTCTCTCTCCTATCTCTCCTCTCTCCTCCTCAATCCACCTTCCTCTCTCTCTCTCCCGGTCTCACTCACATCTCCTCTCATCTCTCTCCCCAATCTCTCTCTCTCTTCCTCCTCCTCGCTCCCTCTCCCTCCGCACTCCCTCTCTCTCTCTCTCTCTCAATCCTCGCGTCGTTCTTTCTCTCTCCGCTCAATCTCTTCTCTCTCTCTCGCTCTCTGCGCTCTCTTTGGTCTCTCCTCCCCTCCGTCTCTCTCTGCTCATCTCTCTTCTCTCTCCGGAGTGAGTGATTGTGTGTGTGTGTGTGTTGTGTGTGTGTTGTGTGCGTGTTGGGCGCGCGCAGCGTGCCGCGCGCCGCGTTGGTGTGTTGTGTGTGTGTGGTGGGCCTGTAAGGTGCGGTGCATGCTTTTGTGCGTGTGTGTATGTGTGTGCTCACAGCGCGCGCTTGTGTGCGCGTGTGAGTAATGAGATGATTTCTTTGGCCTAATTGTAGGAGCTGAAGATGACGTGAGAACAGAAAATAGCTAGAAGAACGGACATAGGAAAATAGACACTGTAAGGAAAACAGATGTAAGGACAGATTTAAGAGGACAGGCATAGTAAAGGAGAACGAAATAAAAAGAAGACGGCAGCGAGAGGACAGAGACCATATAAGAACAAGAAATATCCAGAACAACAGAAATAGCAAGACTTGATGCTGATTTATTGTGAATGGGAAAATGTAGCAAGAAAAAACAGAGAGAGAGAGAGGAGAAGAGAGAGAGAGGAGAGAGAGAGAGAGAGAGGAGAGGAGAGAGAGAGAATATTTTGACGATGTTCTGTTGATTTCTGTTTTCTTCCCCTGAATCAAATGCCTGGAGAATCAGGTGACGCAATTATTGGTGACAAATTTTTTTTTTAAATCGAGGGTGACATTAACATGGGGGCAGGATTTGTGAATTTGGACACACACACATATACATATATATACACACACATTTTACACAGATGCACGCGCGCACAAACAACACACACACACACACACCCCACACACACACCACACACACACACACACACACACACACCACTCTCAGAAAACTCCCACTTTTTTTCTTTGACCATCACGCTATGGTACCTCGAATAACTGCATTTTGTGAACCATCTCGATGTAGTAAAATCAGTACTGTAGTAAACGTTATATTTCCTAAAATATCTGGTTTTTCTGCAATACACTTTCGAATGATCAAATAGTTTTGTGCACTCTACTTCAAATGTCTGCATAAGGAGGACAGTAAAAAGCAATTTGTTTCATATTTTTTTCTTTGCACGCGTGCTGCATGCTTTATTCTGTGATGCCTCTGGCCACTTCTTTTTTGTGTTAGTGGTTGTTGTGGTTATCTGCATTGAGACCAAGGTTCTAGTTGAGGATTTCGAAATTCGTTGCATTATATGTGACATGAATTTAGCAGTTTTTCCTTTCTTCTTTCTCCTTTTTCCTCCTTTCCCTTCAGAACTGCTCTTGAAATAGGAGAAAGAAACCATGTGTATTTATGCCGTTTCCCTGCCTCCGTGCAACAATGTCAAGTTTTGTTTATAAGAACAAACTAAAACGACCTTTTGAATTAAGAAATAAATGGTGTAAACCAACTGGGCCAACTTTTGTGGAAAAAGGTCAGAATAAGTCGCTGCCCCAATCCAGTTTCCTAAAATAATCAAATTTTCTTTACAGAAATGAAAGCTAATAAATGTGTTGTCACTATGTGGTTTCAATCATGCTGCAACAAAGGGCTAAGCTGTCAATCAGGTCAATCAGATGAGTGGAAGAGCGAAATCGTACATTAGAGAGAGAGAGAGAGGAGAGACTAGTAGAGAGAGATGAGAGAGAGAGAAGAGAATGTGACTTCTCCTTGACCTCTACCTCGCTTATACCATTGGTCCTGTCTGCCTCCCATCCTATACTCATGTATGTATGTATGTATTGGATGTATGTATAGTATGTACTGTAATGTATGATGCTCTGTATCTTAATGGTATGTATGTAGCGGATGTATAATATACATGCCAGCATGTCGCTCTGTTAGTGTATGAAACAATAGGCATGTAATGTATAATATGATATATTCAGCACGTCTCTGTTTACATCTCAATAGGCTGTTTGTGCCAAAACTGTACAGCATACAGCAGAGCGAGTACCCAGACGTTATTATCATGATAGCGTGTGTGGTGAGCTTGAGTGATGAGTGGTGGTGTGTGTTGTGTGTGTGTGTGGTGTTGCTGTGTGTGTGTGTGTGGTGTTATGGTATGTATGTTCTCTTCTATCTAGTAATATATATTATATGTACCTTGTTGTGTGTTGTATTGTGTGTGGTGCTGTGCTGTTCGTGTGGTGTGTGGTGTATGTATGGTGTTGGTGCGTTGTGTGTGTGTAGTGTATCGGTGGTTGTTGTTGGGTGTGTGTTGTCTGTGCATGGTGGTGTTTGGTGTGGGTGGTGTTGTTGGTTTGGTGGGTGTGTGGGACCGTGAGCAGCGAAAGGCATGAGGGGCAGTCAGAGGGGATAAAAGCGAAGGGTAGGGACAGGGAGGGAAGTTTCCTTTCTTTAAATTTTACCGGGCGGTGGGAAAACTGCCAGAATTGGTGCAGTCGGGGCCCTGTGGGGGGACACACAACATGGCTAAAAAACACAGTACCATTTCAATTTTTTTGTTCCTGTGTATTTCCACCGGGGACTAATCCCACGACAGCGACCCCCAACCAAGGGTTCGGACTAACGTCCGGAAGGTTGTCCCTTACAACTTTCACGTCTTTTCCTGCTTCCAAATGGGGGTTCCTAATTGTTGGTGGGGGACCCACTCATTATAAAAAACATTCAGGGGGGTGGACTGGGGACAAGTGCACCAATAACGTGTCATTCCAGCGGGGGGCTACCGTCCAGTCGTGCGAAGGCAAAAAAAACAAAGGGAACCCGTTACGCGGCAAGACACAGGGAGGATTGTGCGAAACGAAAAAGACACAAGTTCGATGGTTAATATATTTTTTTTTCAGGGAAAAAAAAAAAAAGTCCAAGCAAAGCAAAAGACCAAGGAGGGGGAACAAGGAAAAAAAAAGGAAGAAAACAAGAAGAAGAAAAAAGAAAAGGGAAGGAAAAATACACGGGGTTCCAGGGCTTTTCACAGGAAAGCCTAAGTGAGTCGACGGCAACCCCGTCGATCTTTATATAACCAAAGTACTGCATCTTGCAGAGAGACACCTTGTAGGTGTGGCGCGGAAGTGGTGATCAGCTGGGTGAATGCCCATTCACATTGGGCACTCAGGTAGAAAAAAGAAGCGCCATGTAAACAAACAAGCAACTTTACCTCTTGTTTGTCCTGGCAAAACGTGCTTTGTGTCAGTGTGTAGGTTTATAGTATGTTCATCCGTCTAGCGTTTCCGCCTTCCGGGTTAGGCTCGGGTCGGACAATAAAACTGTTTAAGCC
>JADBJO010021693.1:0-12500 GCA_016801955.1 Conus betulinus
TTCAGGGTCAGGTAAAACGAGCAGACGAACTCCGGCAGTAGGCCCTACGACCACACAGAGGAACGGGTCTGGTCTCAACCTTGTAGTTAGTTCAGGAGCAGTGTCGGGCAGAGTGTGTCAGTGACAAGACTAGCACAAAGACCTCCAGATCATAGGGAGACAGACTTGCCATGCTACTGCGACAGGACAGTCTTAGACAGTTACAACGACACTGAAGACAGGAATGGGCTTTGACAGTACGACTTGTATTTCTATTACAAGACCTGCGGATTCCGTGATACGTAGTGACGCACGGATTCAGTGTGCATAAACGCTCGGTTCTCAGCGCAAGTCCTCTCTTGAGAAATACCGCTGGCCGCAAGCAGTGGCGCGCGCGCGCGCGCGCAGACACACACACACACAAACACACACACACACACACACACACACCGCCAAAACTAGGGCGTGAAACAGTATGGCTACAATGCAGACACTATGCTACAAGGAGTTCGACTTCATTTATTGTCATTATCATTAATCGAGTCAGATCTACATGTTTGGATTTTTTTTCCCACTGTATAAGCGGATCGTTGGACACCAGATTATTATTATTATCATCATCATCATTATCATTGTTGTTGTTGATATTATCATTATTATCGTTGTGTTAATGTTGTTGTTTACAGACCAGATCAGTAGTCGGTATGCGAGCATAATTCAGCACAATGTTCCCGTGCAGAGCGCTGCGTTCACTTTGTCTCCTTTTTCTCTTGGATCTCGTCGGTTTGGGACCACGCTGCTATGGTAACGGACTTCCTCCCAATGTCGTCTTCATTGTGGCCGATGACCTGGGTATGCATGCATCTGTTATACCTAGGTTGGTGTGGTGGGTGACTGGCTGGTTGGCTGGCTGCTTCGCTGATTGGTTAGTTGATTGGTTCATCGGCTGGTTGGCTGATTGATTGGTTGGTTGATTGGTTGATCGTTTAATTGGTTGGTCGGTTGTTGGTGGTTGTTTGATGGTTGGTGGTTGCCCGGTTGGTAGGTTTGCTGGTTGACTGGTCAGTTGGCTGAATGATTGAGTGGCTGATTGATCGGTTAGTTAGCAGGTTGAATGATTGGGTTGACTGGGCGACTGACCAGCTGGTTGCGTGACTGGTTGATTTGTTGGTTGTTTGGTTGGTTGAGTAGTCACTTGGTTTGCTGGCTCGTTGATTGGTTGGTTAGTTGGTGGCTGCAACGCAATTGATTGATTGATTGGGTGGCTGGATAGTTGATGGGGTTGTTTGGCAAATGGTTGATTGATTGATTGATTGATCGGCTAGGTTGTTGATTGGTTGAATAATTTGCTGGCAAGTGGTTGATTGGTTGTTCGACTGACTACTTAATTGGTTGTGGTCATTGGGTGCTTCGGAACCACCTAAATGGTCTCTGACTGCTTGGCCAGTCGATTGTTTGGTTGATATGTGCACGTGTGTGGTCGAAGAGAGAGACAGACAGACAGGGCAGACTTTCAGACTAACATTAATCTTCTCTGGCCTTCTTTTCACCATCCATCCTTCCTGTGTTAGCGCTCCCTCCCTCCCTCCCGCTCTGTCTGTCTGTCTCTCTGTCTCTGTCACTCCCTCTCTCTCCTCTCTCTCTCTCTGAAAGCAGCGTGCGTGTGTCTTTGTACATGCATCTAATTGTGATTGTGTGTGGGTGTGTGTGTGTGTGTGTGTGTGTGTGTGTGGACATCGTTTTATATAACTACGACCCAGATAGCCGGATAGACTTACATACTCAGATAAACACATAGGCTCACATTTGAACTATATGTTTAAAAAACTTTTAAGATTATATTTTTACATATTACATTTAACACAAAATACAACACACACACACACACACACACACACAACACACACACACACACACACACACACACAACACACACACACACACATTACAGCAAAGTCTCCAGTTCACATGACACTGAGATAGTCTGCATTTATATCTTATCACATGTCTTGTGGCCGTTATTGTGAACAAATGCATGGATGATTTTTAAGAGTCTTAATGAAGTACACACGCACGCACGCACGCACACACGCACACAAGCAAGCACGCACACACACACACACACACACACACACACACACACACACACACACACACACACACACACACACACACACACAAATACACGCCGGCGTTAATGCATACGGACATACGCGCGCGCGCGCGCGCGCGGCACAGAACAATAGATCAAACTAAGATAAAGACTTACATAGAGATGTCTTTTCTGTGCAATACTTATTTATCAGTCAACAGTTGTGTGTATGTTCCTAAATGCCAGAAAAGCTAACTCAGTACACACACAAAGCATAATCGTTCGCATACATGAGAATAGCAGGATATATGTTGTTTTTGTGTTTGTTTATGGGCTTGGGAAGGGTTTGTGTGTTTGTTTGCTTGTTTTTCCCATTTTTTCTTCTGGTTTCGTTTTAATTATGTCAGTCTGCAGAGAACTTTGCAGATTTTAAGTTAGCAAAAGCAGTGTACTTGTCAATCTCATATCTCTGTGTTTAATGATTTCTCAGGTGTATTTAACTGAGGCCTTTATTCCCACGTTTCATAACCATAAACACGGAATTTCTGAACAATGGAAGGAAGTGTAGTATTTTATCTGACCGACAATTACTATCGTTTCCGAAAAATACGATGTTTTCATTACAGGAGAAAGATGTCATGTTTTTGCTTTTTTATCTTTTATTTCCTGCTGGTCTTCAAAAAAAACTTCCACTTGTTAGCATCTCAGGGAACTGTGTTCTATGCTGTCTTTCTCACACTTGCAGAAAGTGTATCTGTTATCACTATATCGGTTTTAACACCCGTACATAACAAAACCATATTTGGTGAGTTAAGATTCTATGCGTTAGTCTGATCTGAAACCATTTTGATTTTGTTTCCTAAATCTGTTTAATCTTTTAAAAAGCTTTGTGCCATTTATTTTCTGAATTCATCTTTCTGTTCTATTAATGACAGCATTTTGCTATTGTATTCTCTTCATCAGGAACACCAAGAACATGGTTGTGTAATCGCGCTCCCTTTGTAACTGTGCATAAAAGACGTATGGATGTAGAATAACGTTTTTGTGATTTGTGAAGTAACGTGTTTATTGAATGCTTGACGTGGGACCCGAAACTGCTGTCGATGAAATACACATCAACCAAACTAAGCACCCATTTTGTACACGACTGAAAATATGTTTACTTTTTATCAAGTTCCAGAGGCGTTAGAGGTGTGTGTGTGTGTGTGTGTGGCGAGGGGGGGGGGGGGGGGGGGGGGGGAGGGGAGAGAGAGAGCCCACGTGCACGCATGCTACTGCGGCACATAATTTCAAATATATAATCCACCTCCTTCATCAAAAATTACATGCAAAAGAAAATTCAAGCAGAGGATAACATTACGGAAAGAAAATGTTGACAAATCAATGTCGAAGACAGAGAGGGACTGAGGATATGGGTGGATTTGGGAATGGCAGATTTGAAAGAAGACAGACAGACAGACAGACAGACAGACCTTCAGAGATAGTCAAACGGACAGACTGAAAAAACAAAAACAGAGAGAAAGAGTGTTTAAAAATAGGGGGGGGGGGGGGTAGGGGCGGGGGGGGGGGGGGGGGGGGGGGGGCCGGGGGGACATAAGTCTTACTCGAATGCTTACTAGTGACTCGTGAAAACTGCTATAAAGGAAAAAAAAAACCACCGATAATCACACATGCAAACGCAAAAAGAGATAGCACGCACTTGAATCTTTTTACTTTTTTTATTACTAGGCTGGAATGACGTGGGCTGGCATAACCCTGACATGCTGACCCCTAACCTGGACCGTTATGCAAAACAGGGGGTCATCCTTAATGATTCCTACGTGCAGCCTGTCTGTTCCCCGTGAGTCTTTGAATCTTCGTCATCTTCGTCTTCTTGAGGATGAGGATGATGATGATGATGATAATGATGATGATGATGATGATGATGTTGAGACGACGACGATAATCACGACGGTGATGAAGATGAAGATGATGATGATGATGATGATGATGATGATGATGATGATGATGATGACGACAACATTGATGATCATAATGATGACGATCACATTGAAAGCAGTGCTGATGAATAGCGTCAGAAACACCCAAACTTTGATCAGAGTGACAGCCTCAATCGTCTGAAAAGAGCTAGCCAGAAGATGCTGGTTAGACACAGGACTGGACTCTGTACACAGCAGGCTGCATGTTTCACGTGCAAAGCAGACTGTATGTGGGTCATACGGCCAGAGACCTGGGTGTGACACTGCCGTGTGACCAGAGAACACCTACTCACGACTAGTCCCATCAGGGTGCCCTCTGAAGAGCTGTTTGGTCAGACTAGAAAGCCCAGAGCAGAACACTGTGTGGAGAACGGGAAGATCTACTGATGATGATTACCATGATATGAGACAGGAACGTCTTTAGTTTGAACTTGAAATGCACAATGCTGACATGTTACTATCGAACTGTATATAATCATCACAACAGGTTACTCTGTGAGAGATGTGGAAAGAAAGGCGCCATTCACTCGATGACATTAGAGTTGTGTTATCAATCATATCAAACTTTGTGTTTCAGTGTAGTATCATTAATGTAACTCTTTGCACTGCGCTGTCAGTCTGTTAGGATGTTTATTTCTGTCTGTTGCTTAGAGTCTGTATTCTTTTTTTTTGTCGCTGATGTAGTGTTGGTGTATGTTTTCTGACTTTGACTGCCAGCCCCCTGACTGACCAATGGTCTGACAAACGTCCTGTCAACAGGCTCTGTTTGTCAGTTAGGGTTTCTTACCGTCATGGTGACAGCTTTGGGTGGCAAACAGTGATAAATATGCGGGCAACAGTGAGGGTTATCAAAATCACATCGAGCTGTCTGTCTTTTCCTGTACTCTTTTGACTGTGTATATGTACATACGGTTTTCTAGATAATATACGAATATTACATTACCGTGCTGTTTTTATTTACTGATCCCGAGGAATAAAAGGAACTGAATAATCTTATCAAATAAAACCAGGTACTTGGATGTAAAGAATGCCTCACTTCTTGCATATCGGAAGAGAACATAATTATTGATTTAAAAAAATAGCAAGGAATAGGAGAGAAAAAAAGTGTCTTTGGGCTGTGAAATTTAAATGTTGTTCTGGCTTGCACAACGTGGAAAATGTTTGTTGGTTGTTAATAGAGGGAAAGTTGGAAGTGTTCCTTGACAATGGACAAACGGAAATATTTGTTGGTTGTAGAATATTGGAAACGTGTACTGTTGCAGAAATATAAAACGCTCACTGGTTGTACGAAATTGATTATGCTTCTTGTTTAACGAAAATAGGAAGAGCTGGGATATGCCGAAAAGAAAAAGGAACAGAGAGAGAGAAAACGTTTGTTGGCTGCACAAAATTTTGGTGGTGGAAGAAATTGAGAATGTTCACTAGTTGTACGAAATTGATTATGCTTCTTGTTTAACGAAAGTGAGAAGAGCTGGGATAAAAAAAAAAAAAGGAAACAGAGAGAGAAAACGTTTGTTGGCTGTACAACATTTTTGTGGAAGGAATTAAGAATGCTCACTGGTTGTAAGAAATTCGAAATGCTTGTTGGAGGTGGAAAATGTCAATGCTTTTTTTTATCTGTAAAAAAAGCTTATCTTTGTTTTTTTTTTAGAAGTATATAAAAACGCACGTGTTACTTGTACAAGATTTAAATTGAGAACTTGTTGTTTGTAGAATGCTTGTTGGTTGTATTTGACAATTCATCCTAGGCTGTATGAAATACATGGCCATGTTGATGTATGTACAGACAGGTGTGTTGATGTTGTCATGTGACTGGGCAGGTCCAGAAACTGTTTCATGACAGGGCTGTACCCCTACCACACAGGACTTCAGGTCAGGCACCGTTCTCTTCAACTCTGATTTCCCATGTGTGGAAGCGTTTGATGCTTTGGTATTAACGCTACGATATCAAATGTGTGTCTGTTTACTATCTCTTTTGTCTGTCTGTGTGTTTGCCTCTCGGTGTCTGTATGTCTCTCTCTCTCTCTCTCTCTCTCTCTCTCTCTCTCTCTCTCTCTCTCTCTCTCTCTCTTTGTGTGTGTGTGTGTGTGTGTGTGTGTGTGTGTGTGTGTGTGTGTGTGTGTGTGTAGCGTACGTGCGTGCACGCGCTCGCATGAATGCGTGTGTGTGTTTTGCTTTTTTTCACTTAATGTACTCTTGACTGTACGAGCGTGTGTGTGTGAGCGCGCGCATGTGTGTATGTGCGTGTGTTTGAAAGGACAGATATTCATGGTTGCGTGAGGCTTTTTTTTTAAAATGACTTCCTCGGTCTCTCGTCCTCCCCCCCCCCCCCCCCCCCCCCCCCTCGGCCCTCCGCCCCCTCACCTCCCCTCCCCCCCCCCCCCCCCCCCTCCCCCGTCAGTCTCTCTTCCTTCGTGATTTATCTTTGTCTTTCCTTGTTCCTATTTCCTCGTTTTTTTTTCGGTTCCAATTTTTCCTTAGACGTTCTTCGTGTGTGTGTGTGTGTGTGTGTGTGTGTGTGTGTGTGTGTGTGTGTTCATTTTCGTCTGCCTTTTTCCGCCCTTAAATTTTTGTTTTCATTGCATATTACTTATATCCAGTTGTTTTTTTTTTCGGGAAACGTTGCATTTTATTTATTTATTTTATTTTTTTTTTTACATATTTATCGAGATACATGGTATTGTTATGTTCCTTTATGTGTGCAGCACGAAGTTATTCAAACCACTCTTCCGAAGTTTGTGCCCGCAAACATCACCATGCTTCCCCAGCTGCTTAAATCTGGCGGTTACGACACTCACATTGTCGGAAAGTACGTAGCTGTGCCAGTGTGTACTTTTGTATTGTATTGTTATCAATCTATATTGATTCATTGGTTGTGTTGCATTAGATGATTTTCTGGTAATGTACACTATGCAAAGCAATTTTGAGCTTTTGCGTTTATTGCTTCATGGGATTACCCATCTGTCAGGGAGCAGTTTACGTCCCTTGACATCTTATTGGCATGCCCAGTGCGTGCCTGCACCCTATGTGAACGCAGCGCAGGTTTCCGAGGGTGGTGCAGGATTGCTCCCAGCTGGTCTGTTCAGCGGTTGATGACAGTACTTCTCTGGGTCCTAACCGCACCTTCGGACATATCCTTTTTCTTTCTTATTACTTCATGTATTGTCAATTTATTTAAGGTTTATCAGAGGTACCGGAGTGTGGGGTCCCCCCATGTTCCGATCTTTTTACATGCTTGCCGTTCAGATATTGCGGCACCCGGTCTCAGTCGTCCACCAAGAGGAAAATTAACAATTAAAAAAGACAATGCATGAATGAAACTAATTTATACCAAGACTGCCTGCCGGCTGCTTGTGTCCCTTTCGATGTGTCTAGCCAAGGTTCCAGTCTGATTCTACTCGTTCACAGAAAATAAGAGCCGAGACAGATTTTCAACACGCTGGCAGTGTGTTGGAGGTAGGAAATGGCATCAAGTGTGTGTGTGCGTGCGTGTGTGCGTGTGTGCGTGCGTGCGTGCGTGAGTGCGTGCGTGCGTGAGCGCGTGCGTGCGTGAGTGCGTGCGTGCGTGAGCGCGTGCGTGCGTGCGTGCGTGCGTGTGTGTTTGCGTGTGTGTGTGTGTGTGTGTGTGTGTGTGTGTGTGTGTGTGTGTGTGTGTGTGTGTGTGTGCTCTATCTGTTTCTGCCTGTCTGTCATTCTTTTTGTCTCTTTTTCACTGTCTCTTTGTCTGTCTGTCTGTCTGCCTGCTTCCCTCTCTCTCTCTCAGTGTGTGTGTGTGTGTGTGTGTGTGTGTGTGTTGTTGTATAGTATCCTAAGCAAACTTTGGGGGAAGTAGAAGAGGAAGCTAAACATTGTAAAATTTGATGTGTGAAAGAAGTCAAATGGAAGTTTAGTTGGCCGACCACTATACAGTCGACTTAAAAGCAAGACAGTGTGTGTGTGTGTGTGTGTGTGTGTGTGTGTGTGTGTGTGTGTGTGTGTATTCCTATCAGATGGCATCTGGGGTTTCTGCAACTGGAAGTACACGCCTACCTACAGGGGATTTGACTCCTTCTTCGGCTATTACAGTGGGGCAGAGGATTATTACACACGCATGAGAGGTAATCTGTCGCGTAATATATGTATGCGTGTGTGTGTGTATGTGTGTGTATGTGTGTGTGTATGTGTGTGTGTGTGTGTGTGTGTGTGTGTGTGTGTGTGTGTGTGTGCGCGCGTGCGTGCGTGCGTGCGTGCCAGCACGTGCGCGCTCTTGAACGTAAGAGCACAAGCATAGGTACAGTCATTCAGTCAGTCTTAAAAAGTACAACAAAAACATTACATTTCCCCTTTTTTTTCGACATTTAGTATCTACCTCTCTGGAATGTTGACGGACCGGAGAATCACAAATCTTTTATGTATGAAATGGGTATAAAACTTGATATTTTCAAACAATAGAGCTGTGAATATTTCACGTGTGGAAATCTGTTATGTATGAAATGGGTATAAAACTTGAAATTTTCAAATGACAGAGCTGTGAATATTTCAGGTGTGCAAATCTTTTAGGTATGAAATGGGTATAAAACTTGAAATTTTCAAATAACAGAGCTGTGAATATTTCACGTGTGCAAATCTTTTATGTATGAAATGGGTATAAAACTTGAAATTTTCAAATAATAGAGCTGTGAATATTTCACGTGTGCAAATCTTTCATGTATGAAATGGGTATAAAACTTGAAATTTTCAAATAATAGAGCTGTGAATATTTCAGGTGTGCACATCTTTTATGCACGAAATGGGAATAACACTTGCAATTTTCAACAGCAGAGCTGTAAAATATTTCACGTGTGGAGTGTTTTTAATGTATGAGAGGGAAAAAAACTTTCAGTTTTCAAATAACAGAGCTGTAAATATTTCACGCGAGCAATTTTTGTATGTATGAAATGGGAATAACACTTGCAAATTTCAGACAAGAGAGCTGTGAATATTTCACATGCAAAGACCAGTCAGTAAAGAGGGTTGAACGAAGGTATGGAGAGGGAGCAGAACCAGTTTACAACTGGAAGCAGGAGAAGCACGAAGGGGAGAACTGCGGACGAAGGGGCGGAATGGAAGGAAAGGGCGGTGATGCAGTGTTGTGTGTATTATGTTGGATGGTCTCCTAACGACGTGAGGTCTCCCTGCGCTGTTGATAGGACTCTTGGGTCTGTGACGAGACCGTGTGTGGGTGTACAATGGAATCTTGGTTGGCGCCATAGAGGAATGTCAAACAATTGTGCTAAGTCGAAGTCGTAAATGAATTAACACCCCCCCCCCTCTCTCTCTCTGTCTCTCTCTCTCTCTCTCTCTCTCTCTCTCTCTCTCTCTCTCTCTCTCTCTCCGGCTCTCCGTTTTGGGTTTGTTGCCAATCAATGGTTTCATTTTTTTTCCGCAGAACATTTAAGATCAAAGGAATTTTCTGTGTAAAATGTGCAGTGTATTAGAAGACGAGGAGCATGTTATAAACCATTGTATTTTATACACAAGATTAAGGCAGAAATATTTGACTCTTAATGATCAGCCATTCATTAATATATTACAAAATGACTCTGTTTGGAAAACGCGTAGGCTGTGCATGTTCCTTTTTAATGCTTTGAAGATAAGAGAGGATTTGATGGAAAGTTTAAGAAAATCAATCATAAGAACGCGACCATGCATTACGTATGACACAAGTTAGATCAACTTCATACTTTTCTTTCTTTTTTTTTCTTTTGTTTTGTTTTTGTTTTGCTTTTCCACGATCACTGAGATATGTGATTTGTTTGACCCCATTCTAGGGGCTGGTGGCCTGAAGAATTAAAATATGTTCTTGTTTCTTGTTTCTGTGTTTTCCTCTCTCTCTCTCTCTCTCTCTCTCTCTCTGTATTTTTCACAGATGGAGGTTTTGACTTCCGCTTCAATACTCTGTGTACCACGGAGGAGACGGCACGCTGTAGAGACGGCGGATATTCTGCTCTTTCCTCTTCTCTCTCCCTTCCTCTCCTTTCTCTCTCTTTCGCTCCTCTCTCTCTCCCCTCTCCTCTCTCTCTTCTCTTTCTTTCTCTCTCCCTTCTCTCCTCTCTCTCTCCTCTCCTCTCTCTCTCTCTTGTCTCTCTCCTCTTCTCTCTCTCCTCTTCGTCTCTCCTCTCTCCATCTCTTCCTCTCTCCTCCCCCTCTCTGTCTCCCCCGGAGGAGACCGTCTCTCTCTCGCTCTACCAAAGCCTCTCTCTAGCTCTCCGTACCCTCTCTCTCTCTCTCTCTCTCCTCTCTCCTCTCTCTCTCTCGCTCTCTCTCTCTCTCTCTCGCTGATATGCAGGCCACATCTACGTCATGTCTTATAGATGATTTTTTTTTTCCTGCTGCTGCCAGGATTCGAACCCTAACCTTCTGGGTGGTAGGCATCTCAAAGCGTTGCATTTTTAGACAGATGTCTGCACACGACTGTCGGATACCTCTTCAAAGCTGTGAAATTTAAGCCTTTTGAAGTTCGCTTCTGTTCTTCCTCGACAAGGTACAGCTGGAACTCTTTTCAGGCGTTATTGCCATTGCCTTTAACGTGCTTATCCTCTTTTTCCTGGAAATCGAGAGCTTTTTCGTGAGATCATAGGCCGATGAGTCCACAAGCCCCCTTGCTCCAGCTTCTAGGACGACGACTGTGGCTGGGAGTTACATTCCCTCAAACTGCTGGCGAGCCTGGCACACTTAGAATCGTTGACGTGAGCTTGCTCCATTCTGCTTTCATATATGACACATGAGCTCCATCAGAATCATTCGTTTCGATGAATCCGAGTGGAGTACAACACCCGGTCTCATGCCACTCTTCCGGAAGATCTCTAGATGGTTTTTTCCCATCCGGCAAGGTCTGCTTGCGCGCTCCCAGTCGTCGGCCCTGTCCAGTAAACCCTGCTTCGATTCTCAGGATGTCACAGCTGTTCCAGACCATAACTTGTGGCCTCCTGCTGTGCAGAGCGTCGTTGCTAAAGCTTCTGATGGCGTAGTGCTTCCTCTGGCAGTGTTTACCGTGTGTGCAGTCTCTTTAAGCCTCTTGGTTGTGTCTCCAGTGGACCTTTCCGTGGATTCCGGGGCGCTGCTTGCCGTGAACTCCGGACATGTGTCACTATTTGTCTGCCCTGCCAGAGAGACAGTATGTCCAACTAATTTTTTCCCCAAAAAATTTCACTACGTTTGAATTCGAAGGCAGAGGAGGTCACAAACAAAGCTGAGGATGAAAGAACTCTAAGCGGTGTTATGTGGGCTTGCTTCGTTCCTGTTGAAAAATTCTTTGGACTTAGATAAGTTAGATACTTTCGTGTTTGTGGACATGGATACAAATTAAAGTAGTTCATTCCTTGATCTGGAATCTAGGACATGATGATCTTGTGCCGTCTCCTATCTATTCGATGTTTCCTCTCTCTTTCTCGATCTTTCTCTCTCCTCTCTCTCTCTCTCTCTCTCTTCTCTCTCTCTCTCTCTCTCTCTCTCTCTCTCTCTCTCTCTCTCTCTCTCTCTCTCTCTCTCTCTGCTCGCTCTCTCTCTCTCTAAAAACTCTCTCTCTCTCTCTTCTCTCTCCAGTGATTCTTAAAACTTGTCTGTTGTGTTTCTTGTGTGTCACAGATTCGCTGGCTAATGTGCATTCCATATGTCCTGGTGCGCTCTCAGTTTCGTGTCAAATAAGAAGAACGATGAATCACATCAATAGCGGGCCATTATAAAACTTTACAACCTTTACTTCAGCAGTTGTAGGTGTCTATGATAATGATGACGATGCCGATGTAACACACAATGTTGCAGATGCTGTTGGCGGAACGCGCAGAACAGATCATCCGTACCCATGACCAGAAGAAACCGCTGTTCCTTTACCTGCCTTTCCAGTCCGTGCATGTTCCGCTACAGGTAGGCCTTTAGGGTGTACAGCGTAGGTGATGTTTCATCCTTCTTTCTTTTTTTTCTCCAGTCATTTGTTTATTATCATATTATATCAATTTATATTATATTATATTACGTTGCATTGTATTATGTGATTATATACTACGTTGCATTGTATTATGTTACATTACTATGTTGCATTGTATGATATGATATCATACTATGTCATGTTATATTATATTACAATATATTATATCATATTATACTATATTATGTCATGTCACGTCACGTCACGTCACGTCACGTCACGTCACGTCACATGACATGACATGATATGATACGATATGATATGATATGATATGATATGATATTATATTTTATTATATGATATTATATTATATTATATTATATTATATTACGGTCCTCTTGTATCATGTCATATCAAATAATGTTATATCATATTATA
This sequence comes from Conus betulinus, assembly GCA_016801955.1. Taxonomy (NCBI): domain Eukaryota; kingdom Metazoa; phylum Mollusca; class Gastropoda; order Neogastropoda; family Conidae; genus Conus; species Conus betulinus. The sequence continues at coordinate 12,374 of JADBJO010021693.1, forward strand.
CTATATCATATAATAATATTATGGTGTTATATTGTATTATATTATATCATATTACATCACACCGTATTAAATCCAATTATATAGTATAGTGTATCATATTATATTATATGATGTTAGATTCCCACCG
>JADBJO010021693.1:17500-25000 GCA_016801955.1 Conus betulinus
CGGTCTGCCTATCTGTCCTCCTTGCTGTAGTAGTGTACTGGAACTTGGAGTAACGTCACCAGCAGACGTAGTAGTTGACGTTGCAGTTGCTGTTACTGTAGCACTAGCAGCAGAAGCTGTACTATATTGATGTTTTTGTTGCCGTGAAAGTAGCAGTAGTAGTAGTAGTTGTTGTTGTAGTAGCACTAGTAGTAATATTAGTAGCAGCAGCAGCAGCAGCAGAAGTAGTAGTAGTACTAGTAGAATTAGCAGTAGATGGTGGTGGTGGTGGTAGTGATGGTGGTGGTGTAATAGAAGTACTAGCAGCAGCAGGATTATTCCAGACAACAGCTAAAGTGGAAGCAGTGGATGGTGTTGTTTATGATAACAGAACTAATTTCATGCTATAGTTCCAGCAAGCCAGCAGCAGAAGTAGCAGAAGCTGATTTCATTGAAGGTAGTTTGGTGTGCAGCTACAATCACAGCGTACCACAGGCAGCTGTAGTAGTAGAAGTAGTTATTGTTTATACTGTTGTTGCAGTGGTAGTAGAAGTCGTAGCATTTTAAATAGAAATATCACTTGTAGTTACAGCAATAGTAATAGAAGCAGCAGCTATGGTAGAAATAGCGATCGAGGTTGTTGTTACAATATCAGAATAAATCGTAGCAACTGTCGTAAAAATAGCAGTAGATATTATAGTCCCAGTAATAGTAGTAATTGCAGCAACTATAGTGGAAGTAGCGGTTGATAACGTAGTTACAGTAATGAGAGTCATAGCTGCTGCAATTAGAGCATCAGTGTAGTAGTCACGGTAATAGTAGTAGTGGCTGCGGCAGCTCTGGTAGAAATCGTAAGGTGGTTGGTGATGTAGCTGCAGACGTTTTTAGCTGTAGCACCATCAGCCCTAGCAGGAACGACATCGGTATCGATAATGGTGACGGTTGTGACGGCCAGTTAACGGCATCGATGGGGTCAGCCAGCTGCAGACGATCGTCAGTGGTGCGTCAACCCAAAGGACGGAGTTTGTCTACAACATCGATGACGTCGCCAACATGTCGGCCATCAGGTCAGCTCTTAAGTTTCAGTGAATGGCTTTGTGCTAAACTTCGTTGCTGGGTATGGATTTATCTCGATATTTTCTCTGGTATGTGCGTGCGTGCGTGCGTGCGTGCGTGTGCGTGTGTGTGTGTGTGTGTGTGTGTGTGTGTGTGGTGTGTGTGAATGATGTGTGAGTGTACGTTGTGTGTACGTTGTGTGCGGGGTGTGTGTGTGTGTGTGTGTGTGTGTGTGTGTGTGCACTCGCGCGCGCGCCGCGCGCATGCGATAGACAAAGAAAAGAGAGAAGGGAGGGGTGTAGGGATATATGTGATTATAATCATACATACTGCCTGTGATTTGGCGCGATCCAACCAATGGAATAGCAATGAGGCTTTGATAGTGATGAGAGTTATTTGGTGCTCTAACAGTGGTCAGAGTTATTTGGTGCTCTAACAGTGGTCAGAGTTATTTGGTGCTCTAACAGTGGACAGAGTTAATTGGTGCTCTTAACAGTGATCATTATTTTGTGCTCTTAACAGTGATCAGAGTTATTTGGTGCTCTTAACAGTGATCAGAGTTATTTGGTGCTCTTAACAGTGATCAGAGTTATTTGGTGCTCTTAACAGTGATCAGAGTTATTTGGTGTTCTTAACAGAGATCAGAGTTATTTGGTGCTCTAACAGTGATCAGAGTATTTGGAGACGCATGAAAATACCAGCTAATTGTGGATTGCAGCAATTCAGACGCTGGTTTCACGTTGTTGTTGCGTGTATGTTCTTTGGCTGCTGTGTAGCGCTGAATTTTAATGACATTATGTTGTATTACATCGCACTATGCTGTGTTGTATTCCATTCTAGTGTATCATGCTGTATCATTTTGTGTTTTGTCGCCTCAGGATGGGGGATTACAAGCTGATCAAAGGAGGGGCAGGCAAGTACAACGGGTGGTACCCCCCTCCTAAACTGGATGGCAGCTACCCCGAATACCCCGGGGATGAGGAGGGCAGGAAGATGCCCGAGTACATGCTGTTCAATGTCAAAGGTCAGTTTTTTTTAAACAAGTGTGCACTTTGTCTCTCTCTCTGCCTTTGTTCATGTGTCTCCTGGCTGCCCGCCGTCCGCTTCGTGTGTGCATGTATGTTGGTATAATCCATAGCGAAGTGGATAGAAAGGGTTGGTCTAACCGTCAGTGAGAGGAATGGGGGTGGGGTGGTTTAGTCCTCAGCGAAAGGGATTGGAATAGGTCGGTGCTTGTCCTCAGTGGAGAAGGAACAGAAGGAATAGGTCTTGTCCTCGGTGAAAGTGGGAAGAAGCGAGCGGTCGAGTTTTTCAGCGAGAGAGTTGGAAGGGGTTGTTCTAGTCCACAGTGAGATGGATAAAAAGGGATAAGTCTAGTGCTCTGTCAGAGGCAAGACCGGGATAGTGGCTGGCAGGAGGGACAGATTTTGTTTGAAACGGCACAAAGCTAAACCCTCGGAACAGTCGCCTGTTTATCATCAGACCTTTACCCATAGCTGAACACCGCTGATGTTTTCCTACCCCGTGATTCTAGCTAGCCCAGCAACATTTTCTTCAGGGAATTTGCCCACAGTTGTCCCCTCTCCTCTCTCTCTCTCTCTCTTTCTCTCCTTTCTGGTCTCTCTCTCTCTCTCTGTTAGTGTGAATGAGTGATTTCTCTCTTCTCTCTTCTGGTCTCTCTCTCTCTCCGTCTCCCTTAGTTGTGAATGAGTGATTCTCTCTCTCTCTCCTCTCTCTCTCTCTCCTTCTCTCTCTCCCTCTCTTCTCGGTGGGAATAAGTGATCCTCTCTTCTCTCTCTCCGCCTCTCTCTCTCTCTCTCTCTGGTGAGTGCGAATGAGTTCCTCTCTCTCCTCTCTCTCCTCTCCTCCTCCTCTCTCTCTCATCTCTCTCTTTCTCTCTCTCTCTCCCTCTCTCTCGCACTCTGTGAGTGAGTGAGTGCGCGCGCACGACCGTGGTGGCGAGAGCATGGGGGGTGATATTGTTTATTGGTTGTGTTGTTGCTTTTTGTACTATTTTCTATGGCAGTTTGTCACGGTTCGGCTCACAATAGCTGGGCATTTCATCGTTTGTCATGGGTTTGTTTGCTTCTTTTTCCTTTCTCCTCCAGGCCTGATCATCTTTCTGGGTTACATGTCGGTCAGGCATCGGAAACGTCTTGTCCATGAGGACTGTGTTCACACCCCACTCCCCTCTGAGGCTCCGTTCATCCCCTGCTCCCCCCCCTACCGAACACCCCCGCCCAGCACACACACACACACACATACTCTCTCTCTCTCTTTCTCTCTCTCTCTCTCTCTTCTCCTGTGTTTCCCTGATTCCCAGCCCCCCCCCCCCCCCCCCCCCCCTCTGCTGCCTCATCCCCTGAAACCTTCCCGCATTTTTCGTCTGCCCCTCACTCCCATGCCTGAAACTCCCCCCCCCCCTCCCCCCCCCCCTTCCCTCCTATGTAGTTTTAGTGTGTGGGTTATTCTGCCCCCATCGTCGCGCTTTGAGCGCAGTGAAATCTTATACCAGAAATCTGTTTGTCTGCTTGTCCCTGTGTAAAACGATGAAAATAACTCTTCGTTTGTTTCTTGCCTCCTTACGACGCTCTGCATCCTGTGCTTTTCAGAGGACCCAACAGAGCATAACGACCTGGCGAAAAAGGAACCGCAAACCTTACAGCGCCTCAAGGAGCGACTGGACTTCTGGATGAAGTCCCTGGTCCCCCGCACAGAACCCTCCGAGTGACCCCAAGTCTAACCCCAAGAACTTCGGGGGCAATTGGAGCCCTGGGTGGTGCTAGGCGAAAATGTGATGGAAGCTTTGTCTGTATCCATGGAAACTGGGCAAGGAATGCCTCTCGAAAGAAAGCAGTGGGACTGACTCACTATTGGGAACGATTATTGAACGTTCGTGTAGAAAAAAGGTGTCACTTGTTCGAAAGTTTGACTTATCCGAGTTTCAAACAGGGCCAGATGGTACATGGCCTATTTGTTTTATTCATGAGCTCTCTTTTTCCATAGGGAATTAAAACTTTTTTATTTCCCACGTTTTTTGATGTTTCTTTTGCATAGATAACAGCTCTCAGGGAAAGAGTTCCTCCTAACAGAAAATCCTTTTACGTGGACATGTTTCAACTAAAACAAAAGTCCATAGTTTTATGTAAACATAATTTTTATGGATATCCTATTTAAGGAATAAAGTACCCATGGATACTTTCAGCAAAGCAGACATTATGTATATAGAGCTGTATAAGTAGTGCTTTGTACTGACATGCATTTAGTTAGGAAAACATTCTCTATGGAACATAAGGTTTGCTTTCTCGATCTCTGGAAATATGTGTTATAAAAACACATCCTGCAGGGTCTTTTTGAGGAATTATTTTCCATAAATACATTTTGTAAGCAATGCGTTCTTCATAGTTTTACAAGGACTGCTTTTTCCGTGGACATATTTTTTTTTTTTATTGTGAATGCTATTTTAAAGAATAAATATGTTTGATAAGGAATGCCTTTACCATAGATACATTTAATAAGAATGTTTTTTTTTTTTTTTTAAAAATATTTGATAAGGAGTGCTTTTTTTTTCCTTGGACATGCTTCAAAGAATCCTTTTCTCTGAATATATTCTCTTAAAGGATGAAAACCTTTATGTGTGTATTTTCCTTTTTTTTTTTTTTATTTGTTTGTTGAAAAAAGAGATCGTATTTGACTGCTTATCTCTTTCTTGGCACTATTTCTTACTCATTTGTGCGTCTGCCGGTGTCTCAGCTTTTGATAGTGGACAGCTTCATGTAGCTTTGTGCAGAGACGGGTACTTCCAGAATTTGGTACCGCGACGCTCACGTCCGGAACAGTCCGTCCGGCGTATTGATATGGTGTTTGCATGTGAGCGCGAGAGAGAATGCGCGCGAGCACTGTTGTGATGCTGGAACTTGGATGGTCTTGTTCTGTTCCTAAGCCATCTTGAACATTCACACCACACACACACAACACACACACACACACACACACAACACACACACACACACACACACATTTGCACATCGAACGTGTGTGCGTGCATTCGCTCGCTCTTACCCACACACATATACACATGTGTGCATGTGCACGGGCCACACTGACACGCGCGCGCGCACACACAGCATACACATAAGCGCACAAATGCGCACACACACACGCACATGTTGCACACGCCCACATACAAGACACACACATACACACAGATATGTACACACATAGCCTATATGCAGATACGTGTGCTCACACAAACCCACAAATTACACACACACACACACACACACAACACACACACACACCCACCACACACACACACACACACACCACACCACACATATATATATATATAATACACACGCACTTCTGCACACACACCACACACACACACATAAACACACAAACACAAGCGCGCGCTTCGCACACATGCCAATACACACAAACACACGGGACACACAGACACACACACACACACACACACACGTGCACCATTAATTTTATTACACACACATCACACACGCACGCACGCACGCACACACGCACACGCACGCACGCACACACCCCACACACGCACACTTGCACCCACAACACACCACACACAACAAACAAAGCCATGCACATATGCCACCACGCGCGCGCGCGCACACACACACACACACACACACACACCACAACCACACCACACATCTGCGCCACAGCACCCACACATGGGCCCATGCCCACACACTATACACACACGTGTACATCCACAGAAAAAAAGAAAAACGGTAGGTAGGCACTCGAGGTCTGACCGACCCGCGCGTTGGGCTAATGCGTAGGGTCAGACATCCGCTGAGTCGTAGCCACACGACGAGACCCTCTTCTTCATTGTCTGATCTTTGTTGTTAATTCATTATATCCATCAGCTTCAAATCATGCGTAGTGTGGTCCTCAAAACTTAGCGGATGTGGTGTAGGTAGCGTATATGGACTAGTCCGCACGCAGTGACGTCCTCCTTGATGAAACTGAAACTGAAACTTGTGTCGATTAACCCTCTCGCCACCCGGTGTGAGGAAACTTTGTGTCGCTTAACCCTCTCGCCACCCCGGTGTGAGGATATACGCTATGGCAAGGCTCGGGGTTTGGATGCCACCTTTCTGCATCTGACCCCCAGCGATGCCATTGTGAGGACGATAACTCTGCGACTTGGGGACAAGAGCAGAGACATTGCAGGTATACGCTGCAGTCTATATGTGCTTGAGTTCGTCATACATTGTTCATTTTTTTTTTGTTACTTTCTTCAGTTGTAGTTGTTACTGGTGCTTTTGCCAGGGAATTAAGAAGTTATATTTCAAACTAAACAACATGCCCAGTTCATGCAACTGGTTGTTTAAGATTTTTTTAGTGTAAAAATCAAGCGCAATCTGTTCATAATGGCTCAGAAATTTGGGGTTTCCATTTCTTCGAAGAAATTGAAAAAGGTGCAAAACGCACGGGAAATAGTAAACATGGTTTTGAGTGTTGGGAGAGATGTGGAAAATAATGTTGCTTGGGTGAGTGTGGTAGATTTCCTTTATATATTGATGCCTATGTACCGCTCATTGGGTATTGGGCGCAGACTTCTGTTTTATTATCATGATTACCGCTGTCCTCGTCAATGTTACAGTATGTTGTTATGCATGACAACAATGGCAGACAAAACTGGGCTACTTAAGTTAGAGCCATTGTGTGTAGATTTGAATTTGGCTATGTATGGGTGAGTGCAAGATGTTGGAAATCCAGCTACTTTCTTATAAGTTTCAAAGAAAGATTAGAGGATAATTTCTGTCAGTGCTGGCATGAATCCAGTCGTAACAGAGGGAGGCTATATCTTATACCAACCAGCAATCTTAAGAGCCACCAATATAAACCACTTATAAAATCAAGAGCATCGTCCCGTTCTTTGTCTGGTTTTAAATAAAATCAAATCGACTCCCATTAAGTGGAATCCCACGTTATGGCAATGTTTGTCAAATCCAATAGGTAAAGTCTGTGATTTGAACTGTTGAAGATCTTGTTCAACTTTTTGCTTGTGTGCCCGAGGTATGTGCACTCCTGTAAAAACATATCCCTTTGTATTACCACCGTTTCCCATCAACTTTAAAAGTACAATTGCTATTCACAAACTTCAGTGGAATTAGCCTTTAGGACTTGCGACCCCACCTGTATTGCGGAGCTATCAAACTCAGATGCCAAACTACATCTTGAATGAAAATTTTTTGCTACTCACCATGTATACAATTTACATGATCATTTCTCCTGTTTGTATGGGCCAGTTGACCAGAAAGAGACCTGAATAGAAATGATTGTTATTGTTGTTATTGTTATTGTTGTTACACAGCCACACACAAACACACACACCACACACACACACCACACACACACACCACACCACCCACTGTCTCTCTCTCTCTCTCTCGCACGCGCATATATCTATCTATCTAATGA
>JADBJO010021694.1:0-10000 GCA_016801955.1 Conus betulinus
AATAGGGCTCTAAGCGCTTTACATTACCAAACAACACGGCCTGCACGCACAAGCAACACAACCACCAGGCGTGCACGCAAAAACCCACTCAGACACTCGGAAGGTGGATTAGGAAGTGGGGGGGGGGGGGGGGGGGGGGGGGGGGGGGACTGAAGACTGAAGAAAGAAGTTTTTGACGGCAGATTTGAAAGAAGAGGGTGAAGGTAGGTGTCTGACACTGATGGGAAGTGTATTCCAGACAGCTGGTCCTTGGAAGGAAAGAGAACGTTGACCAAAAGATTTTGTTCTGACAGAAGGAATGCGCAAGAGGCGACTGTCGGCAGAGGAACGAAGTTGACGGGATGGGATGTAGATGTGGAGGATGTCGGAAAGATATTTTGGTCCAGTGCCAGAAACAGAAGAGAAACAGATAGAAGCCAGCTTGTAGTCAATTCGCCTCTGAATTGGAAGCCAGTGGAGGGACTGCAACAGAGGAGTGACATGTTTACGTTTAGACGCCTTGCAAACAAGCCTGGCAGCGCTATTCTGAACCTTCTGCAGTTTATTGAGTAGGTACTTTGGTGAGCCAGCCAAGAGACTGTTGCAGTAGTCCAGCCTTGAGAGAACTTGGGAACAAACCAGAGTTTTTGTGGCTTCAATGGAAAGGAAGTGTCTGACTGAACTGATCTTACGTATTTCCAGATATGCTGCCTTGCAAACATTAGACACGTGGTGCTTGAAAGAAAGGGTGGAATCAAAGTCACACCGAGGTTACGAGCCTGGGATGAGAGTTGAATATCGGAACTTCCGATACTGATGAAAGGAGGAAGGAGGGATGACCTTGGAGTTTGGGAGGAGCAAGGAGAAGAACTTCAGTTTTGTCGTCATTCAGCTGCAACTTATTCAAAGTCATCCAATTCTTTAAATCTTGTGAACAGCCTTTAACATCACTGACAACATCCTGAGTTCAGATACAGTGCTTGACTTGTACATCTGAGTGTCATCAGCAAAACTCATATGCAGCAATGAGTGCTGATCGATAATGTCTGACACAGGTCTGACATACAGAGCAAAACAGAACCGGCCCAAGGACGAACCTTGCGGTACCCCACAGGTTAGAGGTGTAGGAGATGAAGAAAGACCATTGACAACAATTCTCTGGGAACGATCACTGAGATATGACCTAACCCACTCAAGAACAGTGCCCTGAATGCAAAAGAAGTTTGGAGTCTGGAAAGGAGAATGTCATGATCAATGGTGTCAAATGCCGCGGAAAGATCCAAAAGAGAGAGAAGGGAGACTTTGTCATCATCAAGGGCAAGAAGAAGATCGTTTACAACTTTCAGGAGAGCGGTCTCTGTGCTATGGCCAGCCCTGTAAGCAGACTGGTGAGGGTCATTCAACTCATTTTGAGTAAGATGAACTGAGAGCTGAGCAAGTACAATTTTCTCGAGGACCTTTGCAAGGAGGGGGAGATTCGAGACAGGTCTGTAATTTTGAATGAATTGGGATCCAGGGAAGGCTTTTTGAGAAGGGGACGAACCACAGCAGATTTGTATTCTTGGGGGAAAACGCCAGACGAGAGGGAAGCATTTATAACATGGGTTATGAAGGGGAGCAAAACATCAATACAGCGGAACAGAATGGATGCAGGCAATGGGTCAAGGTCACATGATTTTCTAGGCGAACTAACAATCACTTTTCTAACATCATCCTCAGTCACAGAACTGAAAACAGTCAAAGGTTGGCCTGAAAAAGAACGATCACTATCTAGAGGGGATCCAGTGAAATTTGAACTGTTCAGATTGTCTCTGATTGTTTTGATTTTGGCATTGAAAAAGTCAGAGAAGAGGATGGGGAGTTCGGAAGGAGTGAAAACAGTGGGGAGCACAGCGTTACTTTTCCTGCCTAGCAAACTGTTTGTGAGCTGATACAGCTGAGCAGACGTCTTACAATCTAATATTTTCATTGAAAAGAAGGAAGATTGAGCATTAAACACAATTCTATCTACAAAATGTTTCTTCTTGTTGAATATTTCTTTATGGACATGAAGGCCAGATCTGTCCCACTGGCGCTCAGCTCTCCGTCGATCGGCCTTGGCAGCTTTGATCTGGTCGGCTGCAGCGCTGTACCACGGGCAGGAGGGACGGTTCGTCACCTTGCAGCGTTTGGCCGGGGCGTAGGTGTTGAGGGTGTCCTGGAGACACAGGTCCAGCTGATGAGGGGTGAGGGGCTGGGGGGCGGAGTCCAGGGAGGTCTTCAAATCATCCCTAAAGAGGACATGTTGATGTCAGCCAGCCTCCTCTTCTCCACGTATCTAGGCTGAGTGGGGGGCCTAGGCACAGATAGCTCCACAACCACACAGTAGTGGTCTGAAGGTAATGTTTTGTCCACTGTAGTCGACTGTACAAGGGTATCATCTGGCGGCCCACGACCCAATCCAGCGTATGACCACGACAATGGGTCGGAGCATCCACCGACTGGGCAAGGCCGTATGTGTTCAGGATGTCAAGGAGTTTGGCGGTGGAGGGGTGAGAGAGGGCTGGTCTAGATGATAATTGACGTCGCCAACAATCAGAAGATGTCCGTTCAAACTATTACAAAAGTCCAAGAGGTCGAGAAGTTCAGAAAAGAATTCTTTTTCAGTCAGTTTATTTTTCCTATTTGGGGGGTGGGCGGTAAAGGGTTAACAAGTTAATAGAATGCTGTGGAAGGGTGATGATGAGGTGCACTATTTCAAAATGTAGAGTGTTTAAATGGTAAATCAGACTGGACTTTGACGTTGGGGGACAGACACTCTCTCATAATGATGGCAATGCCACCACCACGTGAGGGACGGGGGAAAGACAGAGTGCAGTATCCTGGTGGGGGCCAGTCCTGTGCATTTTGCTTCATCGCCCTGAGGACGTAACCATGATTCCGTGATGCAGAAAAGGTCAGGGGCATTGTCCAGAATGAAAGAGTTTATGGCAGGTATCTTTTCTTTCTTTGCTGCGGACTGAGCGTTAAAGGAACACACAGACATCAATGAAGCAGGGAGTAGTTTGGGTTTGAGAGAGAGTCTTGATTCGGATCAGGTTTCCAAAGTTGACAAACGAGGATTTTTTCGTTAGCAGTCTAGGGGACACAATCACCGGAATTTTCCTTTGTTTACGTCTGCCACCGCGTCGAGTGCGCTTGTAAACGCACGATCACAGATTTTTTTCTGAAAGAATGCATTCATAAATCATAATTTTATCAAAAAATGTCAATAAACTCCCAAAAACCCACAAAAAAATTGTTTCACTGTTTTACAGACTTAGGTTAAACGCTTCCAAAACCAAGTTCATAAAAATCATCCAATGTGTATGCGGGGCTGCTGATAGTTGTACAACTCATATTTTGTACTTTTGTCCTTCTTTTGAATAAGCTCTATCAAAATTCAGAAAAGATGAATCTAAATGCATTTCCAAGAAACTTGTTTTCTTTTGAACTTTGTTCTTAACTTAATGATAAGTTCAGTTGGCTCTTTTTCATGATTTCTGCATATTTTAAACTGTTGTGTTTTGACTATTGCAGTTTGATTTGCTATATCGCTTTTTTCTAAGGATTGTTCTTATGTAGTATTTCCCCTAATATTTAACAGACACACACAGGCGCACATGCACGCGCGCGTGCACACACACACACGCGCACACACACACACACACACACACACACACACACACACACACACACACACACACACACACACACACATACACACACACACACACACACACACACACACACACACACACACACACACACACATGAACGCACATATGCAAGCACGCATGCTTACTACACACACATGCGCATATACAAGTAAACGCTTACTTCCTGTCTAATATCACTTTAAAGTGAAAAGACGTTGAATCGAAGAACAACAACAACGAGGAGAGAGAGAGAGAGAGAGAGAGAGAGAAGAGAGAGAGAGAGAGAGAGAGAGAGAGAGAGAGAGAGAGACGTGGATCGATCGGAAATCTATGTGTCACTGTATACATTTCGTTTGTTTCTTTTTTCCGAGATCATCGGAAGAACAAAAATGTTGTGTCCCTGGCATCTTTCAGAGATATGTGTGTAGTATATGTGTGTGTGTGTGTGTGTGTGTGTGTGTGTGTGGTGTGTGTGTGTGTGTGTGTGTGTGTGTACATGAGGAGTTCACTCGAAAGTCTATGTCTCGATGAACATTGAATAAGCAGAGAAACTGCTTTTTTTACATCAAGCCATCATAACAAAACAAAGAAACTTGAATGATAAAATAATGAAAACGAAGAAATACAAAGAGTGAAAATCAGCGGAAAGGGCGAGGGGGAGGTGGTGGGGGTGAACCTAAGATGGATGAGGAGGGGAGAGGAAATAGGAGGAGGGAGGTGGTAAGATGGAGGCGTGGGGGGGGGTGGAGGGAGAAGGAGTACAAAAAAGAATCCAAGCCCTTTTTAGTTATCATATCAAGGAAGTACAAGAGAGAGAGAGAGAGAGAGAGAGAGAGAGAGTGGCATAAAATATATACAAGGATACATCATGTAAAATCACTGAAGAGTTATTTCAAGGGAATTTGAGAAAATATTGATGGCTAACCATCCATGAGATGCTTTTTTTCAGATTTTTCTTAAACTGATTTTTTTTGTTCTTTATGTTTTTCAAAGTGATTGGTAGCTTGTTCCATACATTTCCACCAGAGTATAAAAAAAGACTAGATTTATAAAGATTTATTTCTTGGTCTAGGAAAGGATAATAAATGACTATGTCTATAAGTGTTAGTTGTAAATGAATCTCTTATCTTTTTAGGTGCATATCCGTTTGTAACATTATGCATGCATACTGCCTTATTGAACAAAAGTCTGTTGTAGAGAAAGTTAACATATTAAGTTGTTTATAGTCTTCTGTAGTTAGGGTGCTTGATTTTAGTAACACTAATTTTAATGCTCTTTTATACATTCGATGAATAATTTTCAAGTTGGTTTCACTGCAGTTATCCCATAGGGTTGATGCATAATCAATGATTGATAGAACATGAGCACAGAGAAAAGAGCTTTCGAGAATGAGTGTCCAGGAAGTTCTTAATCTTGGCTAATTGAAGTAATTTTTTTGAGAGACTTTTTCCCATTGACGTTATATGGTCGGTCCATGTTAAATCTTTATCTATTATTACTCCTAATATTTTATGTGAGTCGACTTCTTCTATTTTTAGGTCAGATATAAAGAGACAGAGACAGAGACAGAGAGAGAGAGAGAGAGAGAGAGAGAGAGAGAGAGAGAGAGCATACGAGCAAGCCTGCATGCAAGCGTGCACCCCATATATGTGTGTGTGTGTGTGTGTGTGTGTGTGTGTGTGTGTGTGTGTGTGTGTGTGTGTGTGTGTGAGACGTTTTAAGGGAAAAATAACATTTTCTCTTCCTAAAGCTATGCAGGTACTTTTGAGAAAACTAAAAATGCTGTGGTAATGTAGAAAGAATGCACATAGGGTACAGATAAAATGGTACGTCCAGGGACTAGAGCAGTTGACCTTGATGTTTTCTAAACGTCATAGATGTCAAGGTAGAGTGTGTTGCTGCTACTATACCTTGCTGACCAGGAACGTATGGGAAGACAGATGCTGCCGCTCTGTTCGTACTGTATTTGAATTGAATCGGGGAAAAATTTACACATAATTAATAGGGATGATTTTTTTAATGAAAATGTGAGTAGACGGTGATAAACGCATAATTCTCACTATTAGAAATAAAACTTCAGATGAAATAAATTACTACTTTGTTCTTATCACCCCCCTCCCCCCACCAATGTGAACCTCAGTGGAATATGGGGAAAGGATTGCTGCTCTGTTCACACACTTTGAGCACTGGGCACAGCTCCTGACATATAATTTGAATAATATAATTGAATCAAAAGCTTGCTAGCTGCTTAGGTAGATGATGTAATCGTCTTTTGCAAGTGACTGAGAACCAATGTTTGACTAAATTTCCTGGATCATCAGGAGAGCTGCCCCAGGACTTAACGCTCTGAGCGTTTGCCCTCATTTTATATGCTCTCACCCCGAGGTATTTTCAGACCTCAGTTCTTTCCGCAGAGCTGTTCCAGACTTAACTGTACAATTATAAGTCCAAGCAATATCAGACTTCAGCACGTTTGGCCATGATGTCATCAATGTGTTATCACTGAAGCTGAAGGTAACTGTTTACTGTCTAAAGAATCATTTGTGTCTGTTAACTTGACATCCCTTGAAAGCTGCAAGGAATCAGCCTTTCTTAAGAGGGCACCTGGAAACCCCTTCGTCCCGCCATTGATGCTGATCAACATTCAGCTGTACAGTACCAGACCTAATACAGAACCAGGCCTTCCACATTAATGGAGCCAAGTGTTCCAATCCTATCAAAATCACGGAAAAGAGGCTGCCAAAAAACAGCTTCTGGATCTAAGATCAAAATGCCATGATTATTATTTAAGGAGATTAGTTCCTGTGACAATCCCAACATGAGGGTGAAAAGGCGTATACCAGGGTGAAAAAGCACATGCTCAGCACAGTGCTGTGTTCTCAGGAAGTGATCAACTCACCCCTGTATATCAACGTAGTATGAATAATAATATATAATGTGAGCAAGGCCTCACGTGGATGCCAGTAACTTAAAAACTAGAACTGACACATGAGGAAAAAGGATGCAAGTATGGATAACAAGATCCAGATTTTCTTGCAAAAGAGAAGTGAATTCTCGGGACTTGCAATCAAAGAAACCGTAAGCAAAACAAATGCAATGCAACCACATGTACTGCATGCGCGTTGTGTGCCTTTATCAGTAAAGTACAGACATAGCACCACGTTCTGCTTCTCACGTTTGCTTCTTCGTACAGGGAGCTGAAACTGTTCTTTCCACATTCACAACTGTAAGGCTACGTCTCTGGACTGTTGCATCCAAAGATGCCAAGGTCAAGAGTGGTGGAGTGGGTTAGAATTGGGGAGAAGTGAAAATAACCAAACGATCAGGGACTGAAGCAAAGCGTGGGGTGTGGGTAGGGGTCGTTATGACGACCAACTGAACCCATGGTGAAGAGGGATGGAGTGAGGAAAACAGATGATGATGATGAGACATGCTGAACGAACTTAAGAGAGGGGAGAGGGACAGAGAGGAATGTAGAAAGGGAAGCAGTGACAACCCAGTGTGTGTGTGTGTGTGTGTGTGTGTGTGTGTGTGTGTGTGTGTGTGTGTGTGCACGCATAAGCGGAAATATATAGCGTCAGAGAGAGAGAGAGAGAGAGAGAGAGATGTAGGATGAGGATCTAGCAATGTCCAGGAAAAGAAATGAAAGGATCGGGGGCTGGAGAGTGGGGAAGGAGCAGGAGATGGGGTTAATGGATGGCAGACGTAACTGCAGGGAAAACCCAAAAGTAACACACATGGTCGGTGGTGGGGATGAGTGGGGTGGGGCGGGGAGGAGGGGGGTTTGAGGGTTACGCCAAAATTAACAGTGCATCTTGAGAAGCACATGCCATAGCAGCCCATCACCATCACAACAACCACAAGTCTCCTTTAATATCTGTACCCACTTCAGAACATAAACCACCTTTCTTTGACAAGCGTGGTCGGTGGTGGCATTTTAAAAGATATATGCTGTTCCCCCAACCCACCCCAATCAAAGTTATGGCTAGGGAGTGGATGGGGAGGGTGCTGCTTCCCCCACTCCCCCCCCCCCCCCCCCCCCCCCCCCCCCCCCCCCCCCCCAGGGATGCAGGGTGACACATGCCTGCCTCCACCCCCCCTCCCTCATCAACAAAGTGTATGTGGGTGAGGAGGGGGTGAGGAGGCAGCTGCCCCCTTCCACAACCCCTGGCCCTGATTTCAAACGTCTGACCCCCTTATTCTGATGCTGGTCTGCCATTGATATCGTGTAATTAGGAACAAAGTCATAAAACCCTCAGTGTGTGTGTGTGTGTGTGTGTGTGTGTGTGTGTGTGTGTGTGCGCGCGCGCGCATATGTGTGAGTGTGTGTGCGTGTGCGTGTGCGTGCGTGTGTGTGTGTGTGTGTGTGTGTGTGTGTGTGTGCGTGCGTGCGTGCGTGCGTGTGTGTGTGTGTGTGTGTGTGTGTGTGTGTGTGTGTGTGTGCAGATAATGCAAAGCGAACCCTACAAAGATATTGGGCGAAATCCTTGTGCTGCCCAGAAGATAACTGGTGCTGTAAGTTGTTGGATGAGCGACTGAAAACGTGCATTTGTGTATGTTTGTATATGGGTTATTCCACATAAATAAAAAAAAAACTGGAGACCCGTTTCAGACTTAAATCTGATATGTTAAACTAGTTTGTCGTGCATTACTAACATAGAGTGATGTACTTCCGAAACTTGTTAATGTGAACTAAATAGGCTTCGTCGGAAAAAGATACAGTGGCTTTGATATTGTCACATGACACAATAGATTGTTAGGATCAAAGTAATGTACCTGGATTGTTACTAAATGCAGATTTCGAGAAGGCTTTTGACTGGGTGTTTATGTTAAAGGTATTAAAAGGATTTGGTTTGGATAGAGACGTTAGTAGATGAATAAGCAGATTTTATGAATCTTGTGGCAATATAAATGGTCAGGGTCCACGATGGTTTGAAATCAAGGCATATTAGCCATAATGACGAGAGAATATCCACGTGTTGAAGGCAGAGCAATGAATGACACTGAATATCAACTTTCACACTATGTGAATAACAAAGAATTATTTCGAACACAGACTTTGACAACATGCAGTTCAAAAGTAGTAGTTACTGACTGTGTGATAGAAAGTTTCCTTTTTTAACCTGCGTGTGTCTTCTTTTTATCATCGGCATATTTCAGGCCTTCATATAAATTCTTTGGAAACAATGTAGTGTAATCTGATTAGGCAGTAAGACGAATTTTGATGTGTAATACATTCACTATTTAGGAATGCATTGGAACCCAGCCAAAATTTTGTGTTGTTAAAAGTATGGTTTTCCAGCGATTGAAAAGACTGTGTCAGCATAAATTATGTTGTTATATTGGCATATAAAAACATTACTGAAGTTTGGTAAAAGGGCAGCTTACACATCCTGATAGAATAACCATTTCAAAGCCTCTTAAACTGTCAGAGTTGATTGATCTTAGTTACATCTACCAACCCACTGATTTCAATGCCCATCTTGCGCCGAAGTGGATAAAGGTAAGTGATTGCTCGGTCATTTTCGTTGTCCTGATTGTCGTGTATCTTGCCTAAAGAAGACCTAAGAGGTCAAAATGCGTCGTGTTTTGTCTTGTGATTGGTTGGTCAATGCATTTTTTTTCGGGGAGGGGGCGAGGGGGGGGGGTGGGGGGCTTTATCAATAATTTTTCAAATCTGTTTAGATTTCCACCTGCAGTCACCTCACTCTGCAACTAAAATTAGAGAAAAAAAAACAGCAATTAAGAGAGTAAAACAGGGAGCTCGCAGTCTGCCTGATGCTCTCTGAAAATGGTCCCGAATTGATAAAAAGGGGTGGGGGAAAGCCACACGCACACAGATGAAGCACAGTTCCACAAATGTAGTTGTTTCTGGTCACATGTCATTTGTATATACATGCATACCAGCAAACTCTGCAATAATACTATTGGAATGAATGTACTATTATATATGAACTAGAAAATGCGATACAAGAATGTATATTAAATTGCACATTTTATAATGAAAGACACTTTTCAACAAAGGTATATCTGTATTGATTTTGCCACCAGCGCTGGGTATCATTCTACAGTAATCGATGATATAGAAAAAAAAAAAAAAAAAAAAAAAAAACATACATCATTGTTCATTTGCCTGTCGAGGCGATGAGGACCACTTCAGTCATGTTGGGGGTTGAGAGGTGAGACGATTTGTGGATATGCAGGTGGCTAATCAAGCTGATGCATGCATGGAACGTGTGGTGAAAGTTTGGACAGGGAATGTGGGAGGCATCTGGATTGCTGGCGTGGGGATTTACTTGCCTTGCTGGCGTGGGATTTACTTGCCTTGCTGGCGTGGGATTTAC
>JADBJO010021694.1:15000-20000 GCA_016801955.1 Conus betulinus
GATTTCTATGAACCTCGAATTTGGAACTGCTCTCCAAGGCAAAGGATACATCATCATAGTATGGCGCCGCTCTGTGTGTGTGTGTGTGTGTGTGTGTGTGTGTGTGTGTGTGTGTGTGTGTGTGTGTGTGTGTGTGTGTGTGTGTGTGTGTGTGTGTGTGTGTGTGTGTGTGTTAAATTGTACGATTTTTTTTTTTACCTTTCCACGTGTATTGTTCTACAGATTTTTTTTTTTGCCAGAGACCACCCTTTGTCGCCATGATATCGTCTTCACTGCACACACAGCCTCAGTTCATAGTCACCCCCCTCCCTATACACCCAACCCCTCCCAAAGATTAGCAATTGGATAATTCAATTATGGTGACAAGAAGAAGAGGGGAAAACACCGCCCTATGTAGGACATACAAGCGATCCATGATGCTCTGCCTTCGTAGGTTTTTGTGCGTGATTCATCATGCACCCTTTTCACAACACCCCTTTGTGTTCCTGCATCTTTTGCATACATCGTTATATTGATCTGTGCGTGTGATCCCTCTCAAGCACCCTTTCCACAAGGCCCGAGTGTGTTTCCTGCATCTTGTGCGTACATCGTTATATTGATCTGTGTATGAGATGCATCCTGCCTCCTTTCCACATTGCTCTGTCGGCTAAATATGTTCTGACACGTTCGTCTCTGAGGTTTGTTGCCTCACTTAGGATGGACTGTAAGATCAACACTCTCTGCTACAAATGCATTTCCATCTCAGTGACTGTCTTCACCCTCCACAGTCCTAATCCGATTCTCTACTACGTTCTGACTCAGATCCATTGTTCTGATTTTTTTCAATTTTACGTAATCTCTCTCTCTCTCTCTCTCTCTCTCTCTCTCTCTCTCTCTCTCTCTCTCTCTCTCTCGCACACACACAGACATACACACAGACTCTCTCTCTCTCTCTCTCTCACACACACACACACACACACACACACACACACACACACGCGCGCGCGCGCGCGCGCAGTGAAAACTGTAAAAATCAAAAGCTTCCCTGTTTCTTGTCTGATCCTAATCCTCACAGTGTCTGATCCTAATCCTCACCTGTCTGATCCTAATCCTCACACTGTCTGATCCTAATCCTCACACTGTCTGATCCTAATCCTCACACTGTCTGATCCTAATCCTCACACTGTCTGACCCTAATCCTCACACTGTCTGATCCTAATCATCACACTGCATGTTTAACATTTTTAGCTCTACTGGCTGTGTGTGCCAGACATTGTTCTTTAAATGTATGCTATGTGCCTATGCTAAATGACCTGTGTAAGCACTTTAAACATGCGTTGTTCTGCACATGGGAAAGTGCCACGTACACACTATTGTCATTATCATTATTATCATTATCATCGTCATCATGATTATCCTTATTATCATTATTGTTGTGTTTTCACTGTTTTTATATTTGTTTATATTTTTATTCATTTAGTTATTTCCTGTGAATACATTAGCGCGCACGCATTACCAATCTGAATACAAACGCACAGACATGGATCTATAAAACAAAAGAAACATAACCAGTCTGATGATAATGGCAAACATAGGCCAGTTCATGTTCTCCTAAGCGCAAAGGAAATGAACTGTCGGGGACTCACCGTGTCTAGCGTATAACATGATGATATGAGGAGCCGTTTCTCTCTCCTTCAGCCGCCCTTAATCCTCCCTGAACTGAATCACGTACCCATTTACTGTTGGGTGGACAGAGAGGGTTTTCAAGCCAGCCCTACGTGTGGCTCAAACTCATGACTGTCAGCTTGGTGGGCCCTGCGATGGATTCCTTAGTACACATGCAATATCACTCAGTGACACAAGCAGGTGTGTAGTGGGACCTATTAACACACGTGTATTACCAAGCTGATGACAAATGTGCGCATACATGGATTGATGGTATATCATGTGCCCATCTAGGTAAGGTAAGGTAATGTGCTTATAGCCCAGCCGACTGCAAAGGGCCATATCAGGGCTGTCGCGCGTTAGTAGTGTTAACCCACAAGTATTTCACTCATAAAATTCTTTTAAAATACACCTTCTTAAAACTCACCTGGAATTTTGTTTAAAAAATCTTTCTAACACAGATCAAATGAACTTTTTTTTTTTTTTTTTTTTTTTTTTTTTTAATGCTGATCGATGAGAATGAGGATGATTGAGATGATGCTACGGATTTCCATTTCGGTCTGAGAGACTACATGACAGGGCTGTACTCTACGCTTCCTTTCATAATATATCCCGGCGTCAACCAGGCCCGAGAGATACAGACACCTGCAGTGTTGGTCAGGAAATTTGAGCAAACACTCTCAGAAACGCATCCATTAAGTTGGATGAGACTCGACTGTGTGGTCCCAGCCTTCCCAACTGAGCCCGCAGCAAACTCAACTCTGGGTAGGGAGCCGGTCGGGGCAGAAAGAAAAACCCACATGACTTCTGATGGGATTCGAACCCACGACCTCCCAGCCGGGAGTCCGCGACGCTAACCACTTCGCACGGCGCTGGTCAAATGAAACATGTTAGTCTCCCTCAGAAATTCAAAGATCACATCAGGTGGAACATCCCTGAACAAGGTTTTCAGGGAGTCTACTGTAGAATGTTTGTTTTTACTTTTCAGGGAGTCTACTGTAGAATGTTTTGTTTTACATCATGCAAGTCCCAACACTCTTAAAAGAATGTGTTTCAGTGTCGGTGGTACATGACATGGAATGCACTACGGAGTTTTCATCACTCTCTTTAAAAGGCACGAATGGGGTTAAAAAATAAATTGCCAGTGTGCAGTCGGCATAAAATCTTTCTTCTTTGCGACACGAGAGATAGATGAGAGGGACTCTTTTAGGTTTGGACAGATCTGAACAAATTTGTTGTCCGTCTGTGTATTCCCAAAATCCTGCCAGAGGTCTCCGACATAATCATTAACTTTCGGTTTCAAATCTAGGTAGGAGATAGATATGTTAGGTAGTTTTCCTTGTCGTGGCATTCTTGGCCAAACGATCAGCCATTTCATGTATTGCAATGCCCAATGACCGGGAACCCAATCAAGAACAAATGTTGTGACCTTCCGCTTTCAAAGAGGTTAAAAAGTGCAAAAAACGTTATGAACCCCATCTGATGACATGTACAAATACAGACATCATTAGACATACATTGATTACCACTCTTGATAACACATCTACACATATATGGATCTATGAATATATATATATATATATATATATATAATATATATATATTATATATATATATATATATTAAAAATGAATATATATATTATAAAAACCGACAAACTCAAACTTGTCTCGAGCCTCTTGCCTCTTGCTCTCATCAGGATATCCTCCCAATGCACGCTGTCGCTTTTTATAGCGTGCGGTGTTTATCCACGCAAGAGTGTTTATCCGTGTTTTGCCAAGTCCGTGAAAGGAGCAAGCTATGCTTTCTGCACGTTGTGCAGAGCAAAAGCTTAAGCTCTGAGGGTGCTCATGCGCTGGCTAAACACACGAAGACGAAAAACTACACGGACCACGTCAAAGCTGTGGAATCTTCCCCGAAGATACCTAATGCAGTGAAGACTACATCGGACAAAATCGCCGTCACGCAGGCCGACCTTCTCTTTATGGAGTTCATTGCAGAACACAACTTGCCCATGTCAGTGTCAAACCATGCAGATAAGAATAAGATGATTTTTTTTCTTCTAGCAGAGTTTTTATTCTCCTACCCCTTTTATATGCCACTAATGATATCAAGCGACATTTACACCAATCTCTCTCTCTCTCTCTCTCTCCTCTCTCTCTTCTCTCTCTCTCACACACACACACACACACACACACACACACACACACACACACACACTCACACGCATACGCTCGCACGCACACACCCACGTGCACGCGCGCGCGCGCACACACACACGCACGCGCACACAAACACACACACACACACACACACACACACACACACACACACACACACACACGTGCGCGCATGTACCTGTTGTTTGTGGATGGGTGGATAGGCTGGCTGGCATAAAGTTGGTATTAAGTTGGTATTGGGTTAGTTACAGGCAAAGTTCTGTAAGAGAGAAACAGAAGGTTCCAGATTCACAGTACAAAATGCGTTTGTTTTAATAATCTAGTTAGTTGATTGGATTATGATTAAATATTACTGGTGACATTTGAAATACATTAGATTAAAACAGGACATATGCATTACGTTTAATAAGGGATGTTATGCTAAGGGGAAGAATAATCTTTATGGGTTAAAGAAACAGAATACTGTTTTACCTTTAAGGCATAGGAGCATGGTTGGTGAAAAGATTTTACTGTGTGAATAATGTAGACAACAGTAGTACTCTGGGCAGAACTATCAAGTTAGAACTAGGGTCCTATGGTGGAATGCAGGTGATTTGGAGAAAGGTACAAATTTCGAATTTTGCTCGAAATGAATATCTATAACTGTTTGTGTGTGCTCTCTCACCTCTCTGTCTGTCTGTCTCCCCCCCCCCACCCCCTTCCCCCAAATCTCTGTCTGTGTGTTTAACTAGGTGTCTATCTTTCTGCCTGTCAGTTTGTTATCTCTTTTTCTTTTAATATAATTTGAACTCATTTACATAAACTACCCATGGTCAAATTGTTTGCATTTATTGAGATTTGATATTTCGTTGCATTTGAATTTTATTCTGTTTGTGGATTATTTGATTTTTGGTTTGACTTCACATTACTTGGGGAAAGTTTGGCATGTGATATAAAAAAAAACTGTGAACTCAGTTAAAAATCTACATAATATCTCTCCCTATCTCTCTGTTTCTCTCTCTCTCTCTCTCTCTCTCTCTCTCTCTCTCTCTCTCTCTCTCTCTCTCTCTCTCTCTCTCTCTCTCTCTTCTCTCTCTCTTATGTCAGTATGTGTGTTTGTCTCAAATTTAGAAAACATAAGCATGAAAATGAATACACATTAGCTTTTTTTTTTTTTTTTTTTTTTTTTTTAATCTT
>JADBJO010021694.1:25000-29135 GCA_016801955.1 Conus betulinus
GAAAAATTACAAGAAAACTGTAAAGATCACGAGAACCTGGGAATTTGTAAGGGACTAACAAATCATTTCTCAAAGAGCTGATTTTTAAAAGAAAAAAAAAAAAGGGGGGGGGGGGGGGGGGGGGGCATTGCATTGCTAGGGACTGTGAAATCAAGGAAACGGCGCGCGACAATGTATTTCACCACGCAAGTCGCAGTCGCCCTCCTTTCTCCGCACCGCAGTCCTGCTTAACCCCCCCCCCCCCCCCCCCCCCCCCCCCCCCCCCCCCCCCCCCCCCCTCCCCACCACCACCACCACCACCAAAAAAAAAAAAAAAAAAAAAAAAAAAAAAAAGAAAAAAAAAAAAAAAAGAAAAAAAAAAAAAAAATTCCTATTTCCATTCTGTATACATCCGAACGGCTCCCCTCCGTCAAATTGTTTGAGCGATTAACCGCGAAGCTGACAGTCTTGAGTTCGAACCATTCGTGGGATCGGACCCCTTGGTTTGAAAAACTCTGTCTGCCCACTCAGCGGTAAATGTGTACCTGATAAAGACAGGTAAGGTTAAAGCTGAGAGAGAGAGAGAGAGAGAGAGAGAGAGAGAGAGAGAGAGAGAGAGAGAGGATCCGCCTTCCGTACCACTGTGCCCAAAACACAATCAATCTCTGATGGTTCACTGCCCCTACGTTCACTTCGTCAGGTTATGGGACTTTTGATCTTTAACCTTTTGACACCCCGCGCCACGCCCTCTGTCCCCATACGCCATTTTTTTTTTTTTTTTTTTTTTATTGCACTGTATTATTTTTGTCGCGTTTAAAATGTATCAATGTTTACAGCGCATTTTCTTTGCAGGGTATGCTCTGTTAGTGTACGTGCACATCAGTACAAGCCCGTGATCGTATCTGTATTTACGTTGTAGGGTTTTCACAAAACTGCTGATTGTCTTGATCGATCCCCTAACCTGTAACCTTCTAATCCTGCACGTCGCCAAGCATTAGGAAAGCAGGGTAAGGGGTATGGTCGTTGGTCATGTCTGTTTTCTCGACGTCTCCGTTTCATCTGTCTGCCAGACGAATCCCCAAACTGAGTTCTTAGTTTGTCTGTAAGGCCAATACTCACTGTTGATGAAGATTTATGAGATCTCTGGACAAAAACGGTTAAAAAACTGTTCGTTGTGGCGCAATGCTTAGAGTTCGCGCGTTCCCGGTTCGAAACTCGTGTATTCAATTCTATCAGGGCTATTAATGTTTGTGGGATGTTTTTGGCCCATGGCTAGCTCCTATCCAGAGTCGAGTTTCCTAAAAGCTCAACTCGGAAGATTGAAATCACACAATGGAGACTCATCCATTTGATGTGTGATGCTTCTTTGAGAGTGTTGTTCAAATTTCCTGACCCGCACCGCAGGTGTCTGTATCTCTCGGGCCTGGTCGACACTGAGATATGTTATGAAGTTAGCGTAGAGTGCAACCCTGCTTTTAAATTCAGACCAAAATGCACCTCCATTGCATCACCTTCATGTTCTTAATCTTTATCGATCAGCGTAAAAAAAAAATCTCAAATCCAGTTGTCCTTCATGGTGACCTCAGTTCTGATTCCCTCTTCACGTTTATACCCTTGATGAGTTCGGGTAAACGTCACCCAAACCGGCAAGTTCTGGGACTGTAGTTAGACGGATGCGGTGGTACCTTCAGCAGGGGTCACGCCCTCAGGAGAGCTCCGCGACTAGGCAATTACTATGGTAAGTGCGGAGCTAATAGCTGATGTTTTGGGTATATTAGATCAGGTAAGGTAAGGCAAGGTAACGTTGCTTATAGCCCAGCCGACCGCAAGTGCCATATCAGGGCTGTCACCGCGTTGAAGTCAACTCTTTAAGTCACTTTAAAAAATCACACAAAGCTTTAACATACGTCTTCTAAAAAACACAACGGAAACTTCGTTAAAAAATCCTTCTTTCTTAAAATCTTAGAGGAGATCAGAAAATGTTATCTCTGTCAGAAATTCAAAAGATCACGTCAGGTGGGACATCTCTGAACAAGGTTTTCATGGAGTCTGCTTCACCGAACACCATCGAAGTGACTCGGCAGCAGCGCAGTGTCTCCTCTGACGGGCTGCCTTATGACGACTTTAAATGGACTCTTCCAGTGGAGTGCCAGTGAGAGCAGCGCACTGTGTCCTCCTCTGATGGGTTTGCTTTATAACGACGTGAAATGGACTCTTCCAGTGGAGTGCCGGTGAGCAGCGCAGTGTCTCCTCTGGTGGGTTGCCTAATGACGACGTGAAATGGGCTCTTCCAGTGGAGTGCCGGTGTCTAGGCTGTGATGTGACAAAGCCAGGGGTTTGGTTGCGGACTTGAAGCCAGAATGAGCGGTGATGGGATGACGTCACTGAAGCCAGAGTGAGCGTGATGGGATGACGTCACTGAAAAGCCCAGGGTGAGCGGGTGATGGGGGATGACGTCACTGAAGTGGCATACAAAAGGAAATAGAAAAAAAAAAACCGCGTGCGCGCGCGCGCGCACACACACACCACACACATACACACACACACACGCGCGCGCGCGCACGCACGCACGCACGCACACACACACACACACACACACACACACACACACACACACACACACCGCTCAGTTCTCATCTCTGACTTGGCGGTTTCTGTGTGTGTGTGTGTGTGTGTGTGTGTGTGTGTGTGTGTGTGTACCAGCACTCATCACACACACACACACACCACACACACACACACACACACACAAGCAGAGTCAGTGTTCTAGCACAGTTGACTTTTGACGACTTTCCGCAGCACGTGACACATGTGCATGTGAGAGTGTGGCGTTGGGATAATATCCCAGCATGCAAAGTTCGCCCCAGCATGCTCAGTTCGCCACAGCATGCACAGTTCGCGCGCGCATTTGATTTCACTGTCTACAGAACGACGGACAACAAAACTGCGACGTTAGCATGAAGGGCTGGTCTAAGTCGGTAAGTGTGAGTGTGACAGAGCGAGAGAGAGAGAGAGAAAGTCTGTCTGTCTTTGGTCGGTTTGGCAGCCTGTGACTGAGAAACACGTCATAAAAATGAAGGGTCTTGAAGAGACACTAATTTCGTTGTCATGCCCAATTCCACGTTCAAATTGAAGGGGAAGCCATAGGAGCACACTGAAGTTTTAAATGTGTGTGAAGTGTGTCAGTTTGACCTGATCTCACAAAGTCCTCATTTTTTTGTCGTTGAAATCAAACAATATGGGCTACATAAATAAAATGATTTTTTGTGGGAAGAATACCTTTGAAACCCCACTCCCGTACAAACCTTTCTTCCCGTCAAATATCAAGGACAGTTCAATTGCAGAAATGATCCAAAAAAAAAAAATATTGACATGATAAAGAAACTTACTGTGCCAGTGCATTTCAGTAAATCAGATTGACTGTATTGACGATAAGCTCTAGGGGAAGCGGACGTGCGAGATGAAATATGTCTACTGCCCTCTACGCCCCCCGCCCCCCGCCCCCCCGCCGCGCCTCCCCACCCTCCCCTTCGCTTCTGAACATACTACCAAGGTGTGTGTGTGTGTGTGTGTGTGTGTGTGTGTGTGTGTGTGTGTGTGTGTGTGTAAGGAGACGAGCGGAGGTAGTTAAACTGCGAGGTGACTAGAATAATGTCTGCTGAATATGTTTACGATTTTCTTTAGTTGAACGCTAGCGATGGGATAGGGTGGGTGTATGGGGTGGGGGGGGGGGGGGGGGGGGGGGGGGGGGGGGGAGTGTCAAGCACATAATTTTGTTTTCAATTGAGTGGGGGGAGGGGGGCTGGAAGAAGAATGGAGGGGGGAGGGGTAGAAGACAGCTTTCCCTAAATCAGCAGGATGTGTGTGGGGATGGACGGGAGGGGGGGGGGGGTCATAGGAAAAAGTATTGATTCTTTTAACTCCACTTGCATGCTTTGCAACTAGCAGCCTTTATTCATTTTTTTTAACGAGATGAAATTAATTTAATTCTTGCAGTGTTATGGTCTAAATTGTCAGGAAAGCTCTCCCCCCCCCCCACCCCCTCTGTCTGTCTGTCTGTCCTGTCTGGTCGGTCTGTTCCTGTTATGTTCCTCCCTGAGGTGGCTTCCAGCAAAGAAGCATTTCATCATCCAACCACATCCCCACCCACGCCTCT
>JADBJO010021695.1:7500-10000 GCA_016801955.1 Conus betulinus
TATCGAATATTCCATACGCTTCAAAGGTGTTTTTGAAAATATACGTTTTTTGTTCGCTGGAAAGTTAAACACATATGATTCAAACGTGTTACAAAATAATGAGTTGCTTCTGGTAAGGATTTTCCCACCCACCCCTTTCGTTTGCTGTCGTAATATTGATAAGGAAAATTTATGATGGTGGTTATATTCCATGGGGTTAAGAGAAAAAGTCAAAAACATCATTTCATGAACAGTGTCTTGTTTTGGAAGGAGCTTTTTTATATTCAACATTCTTACGCAGCAGTACACCATTGAGCTGTAAGATTCTATATATACCTACGTAAAATGCCGATCCTGTTTGGCATGTGGATTTGACCATGCGCATGATAGGCACAAAGTAAGCTCTTTGCAGTTTTCTGCTCGCTCACTGTTCTATAGAAACATTTCACTTCTACATCCCTGACCTTTGCACCCTAAACGCCTGGAGTTGTTTGATAGTTTCTAAGAAGTTTAGAAATGGGTCTTGGCGCTAAAATCACAACGCACTTCCTGGAGCTGGAGCACAGTGCGATTTCCTATCTGAAGCATATAATGAAGGATTTGTTTGTTTGTTTATGAAGGGTTTGTTTGTTTGTTTACTTTTAGCAATGAGACTAAGGTTCCAACTTTCTTCCAACATTTCCGAGTTTCTCCCCTACCCTCCACGCACTTTCCTGACTTAACTGAGGATCCACATTCTCACTTTCTGAACAGTCTTCGGAGCTGTGGATGGTGAAAGTAGCTTTAGACGATGAGTAGACCTTACCAACATGTGTCCATTGCATCGGTATCGTCTGAAAACAAACAAACAAAATTAAAAAAAAAAATCAAACAAAGAAACAAACGGTATCCGACTAGCAGAATTTGGATGTTCGAATTATTGGGGAAATAAATCTCCGGCTACTGATTTTGTTGGAAAAGGGACAATTTTCACGCTGTTTATGATCATGTTTGCTGCAATGTGTGATCCGTGTGAAATAACTGTAAAACATTCTTCACTTTAGCGTGACATTCTTCTGCGCACTAGCCCATCAGAATTCACGGTTTTCGAGAGGATGGCTATGACACCTGTCTCCCGTCACCACGACCACCACCACCACCCAACTTCTTTCCGACCTCCATCTCCAACTCTTCCATCCCCACCAAACGATAGCTCCTCGATGCTCTTGAAGACAGCCCGGTGTAACACCCCAGATTGTTCCCCCCCATCCGAGAATGCCCCCCCCCCCCCCCCCCCCCCCCCGGGGACGTTTCAGTATCGCAGAATGCCCCCGGGGGACGTTTCAGTATACCAGAATATCCCCCAGGGGACATGTTGGGTATGCTGACACGTCCTCTGGGGCAATCTAAAATGTCCCCCCCCCCCCCCCCCCACCCACCCCTCCCCCATCTGTTATGCCCCCCATGAGGACAAATATATTTCCATCCCAGAATGCCCCCCACTCCAATTCTCTCTGTCTCTCTCTGTCTCTCTCTCTCTCAATTCTTTAATAGCGAGAGAGAGAAAGAGAGAGAGAGAGAGGGAGAGAGAGAGAGACAGACAGACAGACAGATAGACAGACAGAGACCGAGAGAGACAGAGGGAGAAAGAGAGAAGGGGGTAGGGAGGGAGAGATGGGAGAGAAAGAGAGAGAGAGACACAGAGAGAGACTTATACTAAGTTGGGGGGGGGGGGGAGGGGCATTCTGGAATGACAGTGATTGTCAACCATGGGGGGGGGGGGGCATAACAGGTAGGGGGGGGGGGACATTATGGAATGCCTCCCCTGGGGGACGCATCAGTATACCCAAGACGTCCCCTGGGGGGCATTCTGGGATGGGCGGCAATCTGGGGTGTTACACCGGGATAGTATCCACTGATGATGATGTTGCCTGCCCCGAGGATCTGTAACAGCAGTGAGTGACCTGTGTCGACTGGCGTTGACTAGTCACTTGCTGGGCTCACTGTTCCTTTACTTTGCCGTCAGCGGCGGCTGCAGGACACAGCACTAGTCACTTGCTGGCCGTCAGACTGCTGCAGGATACAGCACTAGTCACTTGCTGGCCGTCAGGCTGCTGCAGGACACAGCACTAGTCACTTGCTGGGCTCACTGTTCCTTTACTTTGCCGTCAGGCTGCTGCAGGACAGAGCACTAGTCACTTGCTGGGCTCACTGTTCCTTTACTTTGCCCTCAGGCGGCTGCAGGACAGAGCACTGCTCTCATTCAGCGCACGTGTTGTTCACCGATGTCTGGAAGAAACGGCAACGTTCAGTGAGGGGTGCGCCCTCTGTCCTTTCTTGGATCGTCGGTCCAGGAACTACCTCTCCGGTAACCTCCCTGAAAGGATTCTCCAGGAAGGGGCAGAGAACCTGATGCCTTCCGACCCGCCAGCATGCCCCGTACAGGACGTCCTGTCCATCCTCAGCCTGCAGGTGAAGGCTGACAAGATCAGACGGAACAGGCTGGAACCCATGGAGTCTGACCGAGACTCCAGTGACCCCC
>JADBJO010021695.1:15000-29134 GCA_016801955.1 Conus betulinus
CTCTCTCTCTCTCTCTCTCTCTCTCTCTCTCTCTCTCTCTCTCTCTCTCTCTCTCTCTCTCTCTCAACACTGTACCTGCATAGGAGTTGTCTTTATGCGTTAAGAATCACAGCAGACAAGCATTGGTAAGAGAGAGAGAGAGAGAGAGAGAGAGAGAGAGAGAGAGAGAGAGAGAGACAGACAGACAGACAGAGACAGACAGACAGACAGACAGACAAGAGAGAGAAAGGGAAGGGGGCAAGGTGTTCACCTGTTTGAGTGGAGCATCATTGTGTCTAAAACAGTTTTTTTTCTCCACCGTCGATCTAACCATGTTTTTGAATCGCCCTTCTTTTAAATTAATAAAACTGATGTAAAGAGCACATTTAAATGTTAACGTCTGTCCCACTTACATGCGTGATGCAGCGAGTTGGTCCTTACACGCTGAGTGGTAGAGAACCTGTTCACAGCACGGCTGAAGGTCGACAGCTTTCTTGGTTTTTCTCCATGATGAATCTGTTCAGAACACTCCCCGCCACTGAGAGTTAGTAGGAATCCTCTGTCGTTGGCACAGCTGAGAAGCTTCCCTTTGTTAGGAAGCAGATAGCTACCTTTCTTTACAACATGAAGGCACATCTTCTCCCCACTCCTGCTCAAAGAGGGGGTGCAGCAATTTACAAAGAGATGCCCCAGTTCTCCATTCCTCAGCTGTGGTCCTGCTCTGTCTTCTGATTCCAGTCTCTGTTCTTCTTGCTGCTTCCTCCACAGAGTTTTCACTACAGCTGCTCTCCCCTTGCTGATATTCCTTCCCCCCTGACTCTGGCAGCTTTGTAACGTATCACAGCTTTACCTTGGCTGCCCTTGCATGGCTGTGTTCTTGGGCTTTCTCTTCTGGATCTTCGGCGGTGCCTTTGCTGTTAACACCATTGGACCTGGTGGTGTTTCTTGAAGTCGATTGCCTCCTGCTACATTGAAAGGGAATATTAAATGAGGACACCCCCCCCCCCCCCCAATACACAGTAAATAGAGAACAAGTAGGATAACTCTTGCTCCCCCATGATGACATAAAGACACGCCAACAACTCCAAACGAATGCTGCTTACGCCGCGGCAATCTAGCCTAGCAGAAATGATGTCTCCATGTTTGTTCTGTGTGCTCTCTGTTGTCATTTCTGCTGGGCGATTTGGTGTCGTGAGCAACATCCACTTGGAGCTATGGGTGTGTATTGATTTCATCTTGGTGGCGCAAGAGTTACCCTACTTGATCGGTATTCCCTGGCATATTGTTCTAACTCTTCTTGACCTCCTGCGGACGATTTCTGTTTGTCGACCTAACAAAGGAAAGCTTCTAACCTGCACCAACTACAGAGTGGTGTGACTCCTCTCAGTGACGGGGGGTGGCTCAGAACAGAGTCACTTTACTTACTTAGGCCCATAGCTCAAGGGTGAGCATAGGCCATCGACAACACTCCGCCATCGCATTCGGTTCTGGGCTGCGGTGTAGACATGCTCTTCGTCTGCAGGTAGCTAGTACACAGTACAAGGACTGACGAGCCCTCCATACAACGAACCAGCTGTCCTGGAGTCATTTTCATGCCTTACAGCAGACGTTAGTACTTTAATTAAGTCATTCGTGGCTATAATTTCACAAAATATCGCATTTAATTATATTTATCTGATTGTAAAACAAGGGAATTTCAGGTCACGAGATTGACCCCGTCGCCATCTTTTTTTGTGTCGACTGCTACAGCGAACTTTCTACTACTTTACTTTAATCCTCTATATTTCATCGCAATGAGTTCTTCTGACTCTGAAACCTACAGAGATCACCCTATGAGTGATTGCTCGGACAATTTAGATCATCCGGATGCCTCCCAAGTGGAAAATCATGCGCAAAACGGACGAGCAAGTGCCCCCGATGATACGGAAAGGTAAGTGTGCCACGTGGCCTATTTTTAGTTTCCACCTCGAAAGGTAGTTTTCACCTCCAGCCGTTCTTTCTTTATCCATACTTCAATAACTGCTGGTGTGAATACTTTTCTTTGTATTAACATAAATCATATTATTTAAGAAATAAATGAAAGTCAGTCCTTATCAGCAGATATTTGACGAATAAATTGTGTTGCTAACATCGGCGATTGTGTTGTTTACAATGGCTGCCCGCCGAAATCGTCTGCTACATATGATTTTGTTCCCCCCCCCCATGTAGTGCGCTAAAACAAGACAGTCTCAGTGTGCTGTGGACCGTTGATGATTGTTGTGTATGCAGTGGCATTTACATAATATTTACAGTTCATTATGTTCAGTCTAACATTATTTACTTTGGTGTCAATGCCTAGTAGGCATGTCTGCCAGTGTGTGTATAGATAATGGAAAAGAGGGGGGAGGGGAATTATCCACTATGGTTGCAGTAACAAACAAACAAAAATATTGAACAAACAATAAATGAAAATTATATATATATATATATATATATATATATATATATATATATATATATATATATATATCATGTGTGTGTGTGTGTGTGTGTGTGTGTGTGTGTGTGTGTGTGTGTGTGTGTGTGTGTGTGTGTGTGTGTGTGTGTGTGTGTGTGTGTGGGTGTGTATGTGCATGTGTGTGTGTGTGTGTGTGTGTGTGTGTGTGTGTGTGTGTGTGTGTGTGTGTGAGTGAGTGAAATGTACAACAGAAAAAAAATTAACAGCCATATCATATCAAACTGATTTCAGACTGATGGACTACATGGACACGGACCCTGGCCCGGTAAAGAAGATTCCGGAGTTCAAGCCCTCCAATGTTCCAGGCGTGCAGCTGCCGGAGGAGATCAAGACTCGGGCCAACTACAGAAAATTTCTCACTCCCCTTACCTTCTTCCAGTTGTTCTTCACCCTGGACATTGTAAACCATATTTGTAACTGGACCAATGCCTATGCCAGGGAGCATGGGCCACAGAAGCCCACTTTGTATCAGGGCTGGTCTGCAGTGACTGCAGATGAAATGTACAATTTTTTTGCATGCCTGATGTATATGTCTATTGTTAAAGCTCCAAATGTTGAATGTTATTGGTCTACTTCACCTCTTTTTCATGGTCTTTGGGCTCGTCATTTTATGTCAAAGCTGCGGTTCAAAGCTCTTCAGTCTTTTGTTAAAGTTTGTGATGCAGCCACAGAAAATAACAAAACAGATAAATTGTGCAAAGTGCGTCTGCTTCATGATTACATTAAAATGAAATGTAGGAAATTGTACCAGCCTTATAGAAATGTTTCCATAGATGAACGCATGGTAAGAAATCGTGGTAGATTTACTTTCAAGCAATTTATTAAAGATAAACCTACAAGGTGGGGTATGAAACTTTGGGTATTGGCAGATTCAAAAAAAATGGTTATACTTGTGATTTTGAAGTTTACACTGGAAAGGGAGTGCCAGTGTCAAAAAATGGTTTAGCATATGATGTGGTTATGCGTTTATGTAATGTCATAAGGGGTCAGGGTTATTTTGTTTATTTTGACAATTTTTATACCGGTGTTCAGCTGGCGAAAGATTTACTTTCTGAAAAAATGAAAACATACTGCTGTGGCACTATTCAGGCAGGCAGAAAGGGGTCCCTAAAGTTTTTAAGGAAATCAAAACCTTTTGTAAAAGAGTAAGGGGTACAGTGAGATGGAAAAGAGAAGGTAATCTGGTCTTTTTGCAATGGTTAGACAATAACCAGTTACTTTCTTGTCTACCGTTCATGGTGAAGCAAACAGATTCCAACTTGTGAAGCGTAGTACCAAAGTAGATGGCAAGTATACCCAATTAAAGTTCGTCAGCCTGAAATTGTACACAGTTATAATAAGTTTATGGGTGGAGTGGATAAAAGTGATCAACTTATAGGAAAATATATGACTCTTAGGAAAACACACCGTTGGTGGAAAACTCTGTTGTATCATTTACTTGATGTGGCACGTGTGAACAGCTACATTCTTTTCAATGATTTTCGAAAGAAGAATAAGGATATTGTTGAACTACAGCGTCCTGAGAGTTATAACCAGCTAGATTTTACTGTGGAACTAATCAAAGAGATAGGAAACATAACTGCAGATCTGGAAGTCCCACTGTTCAAGAAGCCTGCACTGCCTCCACCTCCCCCACCCACTCCCTCTGATCATGTCCTCATCCAGGCCATGCTGATACACCCAAAAGCTGTCAGCTGTGTTACAGGCGATTTAAGCTAGAAAGAAAAAAACACTTGTTAGTGTACAACATGTGACAAACACTACTGCTTCATCTCTAAAAAGGAACTGTCTGGTTGAAGCTCACCAGTAAACCACTTCAGCCAGGTACTCATCTGTTACTATTTATGTAAACAAACTGCAGCACAGTTATCTCTCAGATACTGGCAATATTTACAAAACACTATGTATGCATAAAAGCTGTCAGTACTGTGTAACCATTGCAAAAAGTCAAGATTACATTTAGTACTGAAGAGGAACTATAATATTACTGTGACATTTATCATAAACTGTGACATGTAAGTATCATCTATGGATGAAAATGTGTCAAGGTTACTATTCTGGTGTAAGTTAATTGTAATCATGAAGCAGACATATTTATTTTCATATGTCTTTCAATTCTGTATTTGTACCATGTGTAAATATACTGTTCAATCAGCTGAAACTTGATTGATAACATCTAAGGAGTTATAATTTGGTCATGCCCGGTAGGCCGTTGTGCTTTTTAACAGAAAAATAATGTTTAAATGAACACAAACTGTTTGAGATTATATCTAATGATAACATTAGTTGTGTTGCCAAACAGGGCTTTGAATAAGCTTCAATTTGATATATAATAAGTTAATTTTTTTTTAAAACAGTATCCTATCTGGGCCGCTTAAAATTGTACACAAGTGTGTGACCTAAAAATATGGAAATTTGCATAATTGAAAAAAAAAATTAGTAAAAATAACAAGTGGGTGTGGACATTGCAAATTGTGTTTAGATCATGTGAAAATGTTTGTTATTTGTGAAAAAAAACAAGTATATGATCAATATGATGAATACTTAATTTTTTCCTTCTTTGTGACTTTTTCATGTTGAAAAAATAAGTCGTTAAAATTTTCAAATAAATCATATTAAACTCCATATAAGCTTTTGTTGTATGTTTTGACCTTTGGGACTTGGCAGGGAGACATGATGGACTACATGACTGATGCTCGCTCTTTGGCCTCCTTAATGTCCTACACCGTTGGTAAGGGAGAACCTCCCTCTCTTATAAAAATGATATGTAATAAACAAGAAAGTCACTTTGCTTTTAGATGTCCCTTTTTTTCAAATAATAACACTTTTCATGATGTGTTTGCACTGTTGTGTTTGACTGTAAAATGGAACACATCTATCTCTCTGCTGTCTTAAAATTTGTTTGAGCTTCTCATGATTTGATGACATTTTGCCTCTTACAATTTGCGTGAGTTTGGTGCCTGTAGTTTTGACAAATTTCCTCACTGGGTATTCTATGAGGAGCAAGATCATATGAAAAAGAAATGCCTATCTGGATTATCTATGGGTGTAATACTGTTGAAAGGGTTGAAATCGCTTGCTAAAAGCATATGATATTGGATCAGTAAAATGTAATATTTGTGCTGATTATGGATATTTCATTGGGTAGGGTTCATGAACAGGGGTAATGTACAGAAGGAATAAATGTATGCAGTTTGCTGTGTATAAGTTTGTAGATCTAAGATATTATGTTATGATCAACATCAAATCCATATGTTATTGTACACCATGATTTTGTTAAAGAGATTCGTTGAGTTTGATTTTGGCTTTTTCCATTGTTGAGTGTGACTTCTGTTTGGCACCCAGGGCTTAAATGTTTGCTCACTGAGCTTAATTCATCTGTTTAATTGGCATGTTCTTTTTCACATAAGATACCAAGCTTAATTCATCTGTTTAAACTGCATGTTCTTTTTCACATAAGGTACCAGACTACCAAATTCATTTTCCAGAGTGTCACAACACATAAATATGTACTATTCAAAAAAAGAATTACCCCCTGTTTCTGAAATGTCTTCTTTTCCCCACTTCGTTTTTAAGCACTGTCTTCCTCATGCTGGCTGTGATCTAGGAGGTCTGTTTTGTGTGCAGTGACTGAGTGATTCAGCTGTTACTGTCATTAAAATCTGGGGGTAGACCAGTATAATCTCAGTCATCATTTAAACTCCTTGGTCCTCTGCTTGCTCGCGTTATTCTAGTATGCTACAAGACGTGTTCATGTATGCAGCAAGAACAGTGCAAGCAGACGAAATGTAATGAGGAACACAGAGTAAGCAGGGGTGAGTGAATGAATCTACCATTATGTCTAACCTACAGAAGTTCAGTGGAGAAACTTGTTGCAATGGGTGTCTAATGTCACATGTTTCCAGGAACAAACCATCATGGTTGTTCTACCGCATGAGAAGTATCAAAATGAAATTTGCTTCCATACAGCAGAGAAATTTCAATTTAGAATTCATTGGTTTGCAGAGTCAAATATTTTGGTAGAGTAACTGCACAAAACCTAGTTGCTGGTCCTTTTTTTTCTGGCAAAAGTAAAATGAAAATTAACACATGATTTCAGTGTACATAACATACCAAATCATAGGGAATTATTTCTGGGTAGTGTTCAGTGAACACATTTTGGTTTTTTTTACAATATGGGTGGATGAATGAACAAGAGTGTTTTGTGTCCAGGGAGTTGTATGCCGGAGCTGACATCACTGGACACCCATTCTGCTGCACCAGTGATCCATGGAGATGGTGGGAGTGCCCTGAGCAGCAACCTTTCCCTTCTGATGCAAGATGACCACCAGGCTCATGTCAATCTGTAAGACCTCATGACCATTATTTTCTTGCTGTTTTTGTTGTGATGGATGCAAAAGAAATTAAGCAGCAAGTATGAGATTCGTTGCCACACTTCTGAGAATGTATTTAATGGATGGCCTCTTATTTTGATAATGAAGACACCTAAAAAAAACAGTTGGAAAAAATGCAAATTGCCTTGTTTATTACTGTTTCTCTATTTTTCACCCTTGTGTGTGTTATTTTTATTTCATACTTTATCTAACATATGTACTTACCCCCTGAAAAAAGTGCAAATTGTTCTGTTGATTATGTTGTTCAATTTTCCCTCTCTGTGTTATATTTTATTCTATACTATATTAAATATGTGTACTCACCCATGCAATTCTGGGTTATTTATACTTATCTAGCATGTGTACTCACCCATGCATGCTATCTTTCACACATGCATGCATGCATGCTCGGGGAAAGAGGGAATATGAAAGGAAAGGGGTCACAGACAGATGGAGAGGAATAAAGAGTTGAGAGTAGGTGATAACCTCATTTGGTCCATTGGCTAAAGATAAAACAAGGCAAAATAAGCCCAAAACAAACCACCAATGCAGCCAACTTCACAAAAAGTGAGGAAAACAGTTCAGCGGTTCATGGACATCTGGAGTTGAACAAAGGGAGATACAAAGGGGGAGGAAGGCACGCTCCACAAACCTCAGTCTGCAGGCAGAGGCTCTCCTTCATTAGTGTCATAGCAGGGACATGACCCTCTCAGCAAAGCATGTTCTAGGCAAGATGGATGTCTTGGCAGATGTGTTAAGCGTGGGGGTTGTGGTCAGTTTTTTTGCTGTTTTGTATTATTTCATTTGTGTGTGTGTGTGTGTGTGTGTGTGTGTGTGTGTGTGTGTGTGTGCGTGTGTGTGCATGGTGTAGATGTGTGCAAGGGCAGCCGTGCGTGCATGGATGTTTTTAACTTGTAAAAGTTTAGAAAGTTTTGTTTCAGCTGTACTTCATTCCCAAGCATCAGTTTTCATTATAGCCGTACTTTCCCCAGCTACAGTGTTGTTGTAGTTTTACTCCCATTTTCTGGCTGCAATTTTTTTGTCCACTATACCCTTGCTACAGTTATAACCGTTATACTCCGTCCCTTACTGCAATGTTATTACAGTTGTACTCCATTTCCATGCAGTTGCACTCCGTTTTTATAGCTATAGTTTTTATCATAACTGTACTGCTACAATTTTATTATAGCTGTAATCCATTCCGCAGCAACAATTTTACGCTCCATTCCTTTTAGAATGTAATTAGAGCTGCACTTCATTCCTTGGGTACAATTGTATTACAGCTGTGCTCCATTCTCTGGCAGAGTTTTATCATAGCTGCACCCCATTCCTTGGCTACAATTATAGCAGTACACTATTCCATAACTGCAATTCCATTGTAGATGTACACCCATAGCTCCCTTTTTTTATGGAATAGTCATCTCTAAAAGACATTGAGCTGACCCCCTGTATGTAGAGCAAGTTGAAATTTTTTTTGTTCCTAAATTTTTATACTTGTTGCTGCTCTAGGTGAAATAACAGACATGTTTGGTGTGCAGTCCAGAAGAACCGAAGGAGTCGCCTTTAGAAGTGTCTTCTTGTCTCAAACGGCGACGTGAAGATGATATTCCTGAAGAACAGCAGAAGCGCCAGTCACACCCAGCGGCGCTGGAAATGTCAAAATCCAATCAGAAAATGGACAGATCACCATTATCATCGCAGCAGCAAGGACACACAGAACATTTGGACAAGCCTTCAAATCAGTTTCCTGAGCTGTCCCGTCCATCCCAGCAGCCTGCGTGGAAGGAGCAGTCAGTCCAACACCCGCATGTGGAGGCACAGCAGCAGCCGCACCCATTGCAGCTGCTGCACCAGTTTGGATCCAGGGACTTGACACCCACCCCTGATGCTTTGCCAGCCAAGGTCAGGGATGAAATAGTTTGTGTTTTCTTTGTTACATTGATTGTTACATATTTGGTCTGATGAGTCCGAAATTTGAATTGCTTTCCATCCTCTCTGTTTTGAACTTCATGAGGCATATTATTTATTTATTTATTTAAAAAAAAAAAAAATATCCACACACATGTATTCATACTAGTTTAAAGTCATGTCCGCACCTGACTCTTCATTTAACATTGACTGTGGTATTTGAGTCTTGGTGTCATCATCCATGTAAACAGATCTACCAAATATAGCCTTAAATGCATGTTACAAGAACACTTATTAACATTGTGAGTCCTAAATTGTAATGCGAACAAAGAGAAATGGTGGAAGAAAGTACACATTTTGAGTAAACACAATTAAGAAATCGCCTCCTCTCCTCACTTCCCACCCCTGTCCTCCCTTAAAGAAAAGGGGAATC
Source organism: Conus betulinus (assembly GCA_016801955.1). Classification (NCBI taxonomy): domain Eukaryota; kingdom Metazoa; phylum Mollusca; class Gastropoda; order Neogastropoda; family Conidae; genus Conus; species Conus betulinus. The sequence continues at coordinate 24,191 of JADBJO010021695.1, forward strand.
CAGAAAGCAAAAAAAAGAAAAAATCATAATTGCATATTGTGAAAGTTATGTTCCTTCATTATATTGATAATGAAGTTACTGACAGCGCCAGGTTATGAATGTGTTAATCCTAGCAGTTGGATAGGAGAGAAGGATGGCAATATTTTTTGTGCTGTGTGATAAAAGTTCACAGACAAAGGCAGTGCAAGAAGATCTGAAGTGTTGGATTTGATGTCGCACAAACATGTAAAACAATAAAAAAGAAATGAAGGAAAACATATAATCCACAGAATGCATGAAATGTTAACTGACATGATGTTGTGTACTCTCTTTTACTGAGCTCCAACCTAATATTTATACACCAGGTCTACACTGTTTAAATACAGAATGCTGTATGACTTTTGGAGAGAATGTGAATTTTTACAAAATACTTACCTGTCCAAACAAATGCTTTATCCCCACTTGGCCTTCATGGACTTCCCTTTTCACAGAGCTCAAACATTTGATGACTTGATGCCTCCCACTGATTAAAAAAAAAAAAAAACCCAAAAAGACAGAAAGAAGAGAGACATAGTGAGGTAAAGAGAAATTGACTGGTACAGAAAGCTCACCGTCCATCTATTGTTCAGACTGAATTCATCACTGTGGGAATTCCAGAAGAATAATATGCTCTCTGTGTTACGATCAGGCACATTGCGAATGGGGGTGGACCAATTGTTATTTAAGCTTGTTCTAACGTTGTGCATATTGTGAACTCACTTAGGGCAATCAATCTGGCAGGCCTGTCAGGAATTCAAGAGGAGTTAGCCCTCTGCTCTCCCAGTCTCTCTCTCTCTCTCTTTTTTTTTTTGTGATCGTAATAATATGGCAATTGTTCCACACCAAGTGGGGATAAGGCATTTATTTGGACAGGTAACTATGAGGAAATATCCAGTACTGGTTTTTGTTACTTTCACTTCCTTTCATTCACTACAAATAGTCATAAATAGCTAATTCTTTAAAACAATAAGAACAGAGAAGTTTTGGGAGAGAGGGTGTGCGTCTGTGCGTGTGCAATTATGTAGATGAGGGTATTTTTGAAAGAGAATGTGTAAATGCCAAATGTGTTGGTATAAAAGTATCTTAAGTGACAGAGCAACTGATGCCAAAAAAAAACAGTAGACCAAAATGTTTATGTTGCAGGAATATTATGGTCCTGAGCAAAAAAACTTGACCAATATGTTTATGTTGCAGGAATATTATGGTCCTGAGTTTGTGTATAGAGCCAGTCATCCTGTGATCAGGATCTCTCTGCCGTTGCAAGGAGAGGTTAGTGTTCTTTTGTCTGCATTTCTTCTCACAATATCCTGCATCATTGAAAAGCAAAGTGGTACTTTATTCTGATAGAATTACTGGACAGGACTGTCCACTGCCTTTGCCCTTTTCCCCCATCTGCTTTTCAGTCGACATTGTTTTTTGTTTGTTTTTTTCCCCCTTTTTCTTCCATTCGTGATTGAATCCCTTGTGTGTGTGTGTGACAGAAGTTGGGACTTACTTATGTTTTCAATCTGTGGAATTTCACTACTGGGACTTCACTGAACATTCTCCCAACAGTTAATCACAATGCTGTGCCTGAAGTAGGTTTTTTTATGTGTTTTTTTTTTTTTTTTTGAGGAGAAAGGCGGTTGCTGCAATGACAGCTGATGATGTAAAGTAACTTGGTGGAGTTATTTGTTTCATCTAAGCTCCCACAGGTTAATAGATATGATGAATGTATTATAAACAGAACTTAAGGATATAGAAGGAAACCAGGAGCTGATGTCCATATTTTGCAGTCTGTGAAGGCTTGAGTCTTCAAAATAACAAAACAAAGGTTATAGGAGAAAGAATGGAAGAGAGGTATGGATTTCAAGTCTTTGTGGTACACAGTTCCTTTGAGAATTGTTTGCATCTTTCGCTACCATGGGACACACATATTGGACGATCACACTTTGAGCGGTGAACAGTCCCTCTGGGAGGAAAGTTTATGTGTTTGATTTGTTTGTTTTCTGTTTTGCTTAGCTGGACTTTGTCTCTGAATAGCTAAATTACATAGCTCCATCCTCAGTAAGCCTGGCATTTTTGTAAAAAGTGAATTGCATGACTGAAGTCTGTGACTGACGGGAGTGCTGTGTATATGTTTACTGTGCAGAGTGTCAAGAACCCTGCCTTAGCTCGCCGTGTCATCATTGTCCACCTGACAGGCCAGAAATTTGAGGCCCTTGTTGACCCCTGCATGACTGGAAGGCAGCTCTTCGATGCTGTTGTGACCAACACTGCTCTGGATGATTTTTTTCTACTTTGGTCTGACCTACATCTGTGGTAAGAGGTTTATGTGCTGTTTTTGTAAGACCCTTCTTCTTTTTTGATTGTCCCTAGTGCTTTTGTGAGATTTCTTTTACTGGCGATGAAATCCAGTATATAGATGTGTGGTAAGAGGTATTTGGTTTCATGAATATAAGACTGCTTTTGACCTTAAGTTTGTCATATGGGTGAAGTGTAATTGAGGAATTTAGTTTTTCTTCTTTTTTTAATAGAAAAAGAAAGCAAAGGTAATTCAGGACTGTTCTGTTCATGTCTGACAAGTGAGTAGTCTACATTTGCACTCCAGACATTGTTGATTTTTGTGTTTTCTGAAGAATAGGTATTACACTAAGAATCCAAATTTTATCCATCATTTTGTGCCTCCGACTGTTGCTTCAGTCTTGAAGAATATGTTCATATTCTTAACTATCTGCCACATGTGGACATTTCTGTGATTTGTCTTCAGGCAGTATTGTGGCACAGCAAGTCTACAATAGCCAGTTCTAAGGTGGAAAATGATGGTCTGCTGATGTTTCTCAAAATCCAGGGGGCTGTCCCCTGGATTATTTCTTGCTTCTTCTGTTTTTGGTAAAATCTGTATGAGATACAAGTTAAAGTCTCTGAATAACAGAATTTTAATGATTCCTTTTAGTGTCTGCAGTGGAAAGTCTGTCAACCTCTTCATTTCTCTTGATATTTCAGTGGGATGCATTTCACTGTGATACAGTTACTTGGTGCATGGCTGAGAAAGCAGGTTGTATTTCACTGGTTGTTTTGTTTCATCAAGCAGACATGCAGCCTGACAAAAGGATAACGTATTCAAAAGTTTCAATTGTTCTGCAGTATAGTAGATGAACATACAACTCTGTGGAAGATGCTGTTTAAAACAAAAGAGAGAAGGAATTACGGTGGGTTCCAAATCCCATCTCTCAGTATGAAGATGCACCTCCCATTCCCTTTCGTCTAAGATCTGTAACTGGACAGTCGTAAGCAAGTTATAAAATTTATTGCAGATTGATATTTAAGTTGATTAAGTATCTAAAACTGGTCAGAGTTGTAAGCAGAAAACAAAAATTTACTGCAGATTGGTTTTAATACTATCCAGCCGCGGGTGGCACGCACAGCACGATGCATAGGTCCCCAATGCTCGCAAATAGCGCTCAGTATCTGCTGAAGCGCATATTTTCGCCACTTTTTAAAACAGTAGCTAGACAACAACTGACAGTGTTGTATTAGGTGTCATAGGAAAGAACAAACACTCAACTAATCGCATATGTAATTTCAAATCAGTTACTTTTAATGTGTAGACACGACTGTCTGTTGAAAAACGTTGCTCACAAGTTAAAAAAAATTCTTTGCTTACTTTCTGTTCCGTTCTTTTACAACATGCTGTCAGAATCAGAAGCAAACAAGTAAGCGATATTGTCGTTGTTTGCATTGGTGGTGTTTTGATCAAATGCATTTGTGTCTGAATCATCTGAATCGCCCTCATCAGCAACCACGTGTGATGGCGGCGGCGTCTGCTGCAGTTGATGTTGATGATATGTCATCAGAATCATTATTTTCAGCTGCATTTTCAAATATCACTTTTCTCTTCACAGTCGGAATTATTGATATCTGTGTCGCTGTCTTTGTCATCAGATCCACTTTGTAGTATAATTTCAAGCGCGTCATTGAGCGAGAAATTAGTACCACCCTTTAGCCTGACCAACATTTTTTTCTGGCACAGGAAATTCCAGCTGTGCTTTGCAAGAAAGCCAAGTGCCAGTTCCTTTGTTTTAAAGCTGGTGGGGTCAGCGAAGTTCACAAAAGAGCTCTGAAAGTAGGCTCAGCAACTCAGTAGGACATCCCCAGACTAATTTTATAGCTTATTTCCCCTAGATTATTAAGGAAAGTGTAGGAATTTTTATGTTCTCGTCCATTGAAAGTGGCGGACATGGCAGAGTGTACTGTCAGCCTGTTCGCCGGCCTTGGCTGACGCAGCTGCAATGGAAAGAAATCCCGTCCGCTGCTTTCGGCAGACATGGTTGCTAAAGGTTAAAGTTGATAAACTTGATTTATGTATACAATATGAAGAACTGCCTTTTGAATGTCCAATTGATATATGTTTATGTGGTCTGGACAGATGGGGAGCATTTCTTCTTGGATGCAGACACAAAATTGCACAAGATGTCCCCAGAGGATGGCGGGAAGGAGCTAAAGGTCACATGCCACCTGTGACTTTCACCTTGTACCTGAGGGTCAAGTTTTACCCAGATTCCCTCACAGATTTCAGGTATTTTATTTATTTTTTTTTTACCATTTGGTTTCATTGGTTGGTTTGCATGGGAATCAGTCAAGTCACTTCTAACTGTGGGGAACAGTATTTCAGGGAGAGAACTTGGAGATGGCCAGGTACTTTTTGTTTTTTGATTCTTGTGCTGATGGCAGTTGTAATATTGATGCTGTTAAGGATGAAATGGACGGAATTTGTGCAATAAAAGAATATTTATCAATTCATTTATTTTTTTTTACCCTTACATCATTTAAGTCACTTGTGGCGAATGGCCCTAGAAACAGTTTAGCTAGTGTTTCAGAGAATAGTTCTGTCTTCCTCAGGGATTAACGGGCACAGTGAAGGGCAAAGGGAACCAGTTAAAAGAA
>JADBJO010021696.1:0-29134 GCA_016801955.1 Conus betulinus
GACATGAACAATACTTCTTCAAGGGAATGATCATTACATGCTACTGCCATCCGACTCCCTGTGTATTCGAATCTCTCAGTTTTCCATTTTCGAGATTCACACCAGTATGCCAGCCGCAGAAAACGAGCAAGTATGTGGATACCCTTTGGTGCATTTACACGCAATACACAAAAAGCAGTAAACTCATCACATACCCCATATACCACTCCTTGGTGTGCCAAGAACTTTGGCAAGTTGTTCTCACAGTCTGATCTGTTGACCTGCAAAATGGTTTTCTCTGTGTTGTTCTGGCTGAGAAGGTATTCCACACCAGGACACATTTGAGCAACTCTCAATGGAATGTGTTGGACTGAGGTGTGTTCTTTAAGCCCCTCTGACCCCAAACTGAGCCAACTGACGTACAAAAAGCACCAGACTGATTTACGCACGTTGAGATACCTGAGCACCTTTCATCGGAATGGGATGAATCGAGGTGCTCTGTATGCCCTTGGCTCAAAACAAACCAACTGGCATGCAAAAAGAAAGCAAGGGACTACTTTACACACTTCAACACACAAATCAGAAATGATCATCAACCAGAAAAAGCATAACGGCAAAACTTATTATCTCGCGAAAATTGACCATCGCTTAGTGTCATTTTATATCAACACTTGAATGGAAACTGAACATGAACATTTTCTATATTGTAATGAACTACTCCTTCAACAGTATTGTCCTTTTTGAAACTAACGAATTATATTTACAATAATAATAATAATAATGAATACTTATACAGCGCCTATGCTCGGCTAGAGACCTAGCTCTAAGTGCTTTACAATCAACACTCGTTTACACAATGGGCTGCCTACCTGGGTAGTGCCGACTGAAGAGCTGCCAGCAGATGCTTTATTCAGTCGTTTCCCGTGTTATGCAGTCAATGTCGTTCAATATCGTTCACTCAAGTTCCTTACTTTCTTCATTCTTTCCATTTCTCACGCAGGGTGCATGCTATGTGTAACGTGTCATCCATACCAACGGCCAAACTGGCCTTCTCTTCCGAAAGTTGCTGATGGGATTTTACGTGTGTGCAAGATGTTATGCGTGCGTTCACACACGGAATCTCGGTTTATAGTCTCATTCGAAGGACTGCATGGGAAATGGAGTCAGAACCAGTGTTAACTCTGAGGGAAAAATCCCCCTGTACCGAAACGCCCCAGCGGAGATTCGAACCCGCAACCCCAGGATCACCAAGTTTACGAGTCTGGCGCTCTACCAGCTGAGCTATTCTGGCTCCCGTCAAGATGATAATGCAGTATTGTCCTAAATCATTGTTAGATTTTGAAAATACTGAGATTTACTGGTTGAAACATTAAGCTGTTTTCCCTTATTATGCCCGCAGTTCCGACGATTACGCGGCCAGCCATTATCTCATAACAAGCAAAACATGTTGTACATGACTTGACAATACCAAACGTTCGCCCTGTCCATTAGACGTAAAGCAGAGTAGCAAATCAATGCATGCGGTTTGCTTCCCAGCTTTTCAACATTCCCCAGAATTTTCAGCTGGGATGAGATTGCAGGACTGTGCTTGCCATGTCATACGCGGCATGGACAACTATTGCTTCGACTGTTCTGTTTCATGGGACCTGTGATTAGCTGCTTTGTTGTTTTGGAAGTGATATCACTTCGTTGGAAATGTTCACTGAATATATGGGTCTTGCAGAGCCAGAATGTATTTCTTACATTTTACTGCTTCTTTTATGAAGATCAATTACCCACGCAAAATTGTGAAACACGGATCCAAGCAATGACTTTCAGACCACATAAAGCTTAGCCACTAACTAAACCCATGTATTCTGGTCGCTACATTTAAGGCCATTTTTGGCACAACGTTATCCCACAGGTGAGCTTAACATTAACCATAATTTCATTATGATCAAATTTTACCAATGGTCGTTCATATAATTCCGTGTTGTCTTGCCTATCATCAATTTTTCCTGAGCTATATGTTTTTGTGTCTCTAATCACAAGCTCATTTTTTACAGTTCTTTCAAAACCGTTGAATAACGCTTCTTCCACATGATCCCCATGAACAAATTAAACAGCCACCCCGCATTTTGCATTCACCAGTTATGTCCCTTGTTCAGTGTACGCCGCGATGATCACTTTGACATTGAATTGGCACCAGGCTGTAAGTCTGTTACTAAAAAAAAGGCACCATAAACAGCTTCGATGTCTCATTAAAAAAAAATCCGGATGTTACAATACTTCAACAGTATTTTTGACGGTCATGTCATTGTGTTTAATGGCATGTACTGTACACACGCTTTCCTGTGTTTAATGCATTCCACTGTCAATTCAAACGAGAGTTTATGGCACTCCACGCGCAGTCCTAGTGTTACGGCTTGTCTAACCTAGGTATCTTTGAACTTTGCTGTGACTACCTCCAGGAGAGGAGCACAGGCATTGTATTCATACGCTCTATTCAATTCGAGAATGGTACATGGAAAGAAAGATATTTTTTTTGTAAAGGATTATGTGTGAGAGTAGACATATGGATAAAAAATAGGGTCGTCAGCAATGTTTCCTCTTTTGATTGTGGAAGCAAGGTGGCTCGCGACTATCTACAACTTGTGCATAGAAAAATATCACTTTCCCACACAATTTAAAGTCGCGAAAGTAAATCCCCAACTGTAAATTCCGAACAACCAGATTACAAACCAACATCCATTTTTGCCAGTATTATCCTAATCCTCAGATAAGTACATAAATAACATATTTACGATTACATCCTTGTGTAAGCGCTTGTCCTGTAAGATATTTCAGTTAGTTAAGATTAAAAATTTTCTTGATATTCATTCTCGGAAGCTTTTCTTCTCAGCACATATTTTACCAATCATTGATTATGCATCAACATTATGGGACAGCTGCAGTGAAACAAACTTAAGATTCATTCATCGTTTATATAAAAGAGCGCTAAAATTAGTCTTGTTGAAATCTAGTTCTGTGACACTTGAAGATTATAAGAAGCTAAAACGTTTCAACTTTTTGTCATAGATTATATTTAAATAAAGCGATTTTTATGCACAGGGCTATGAATGGAAGTGCCCCTAAAAAGATCTTAAATACAATTAAAACTAACCCTCATAGACATTATCATACGTTAACGTTCCCCAGACCAAGAAACAATCTCTATAAGTCAAGTTTCCTTTACTCTGGTGGAACATTATGGACAATCTAAGTACAACGTTCAAAAGTATAAGCAACCGAAATACATTTAGGAAAAAATTGAAAAGTCATTTAACAAACAATGCAAGAAATGTGTGATTAAAATATTCCAAATACCTTTACTTATGTATATTGTTGTCTATAAACTTGTATCATAGATATATGTGCATAAATATACAGACATATGTGGATATGTATGTGCATGCATATAAAATTATGTACTCGTATGTGCATATAGCATTATAGCATTGTCAGTGTATTTTAGATGTCAATGGTATATGTATGTTGCTCTTGTTTTTTTGTGTTATATCCTATTTGCTTGTTGTTGTTATTTTTGTTGTTGCTGGGGTTTTTTTTGTTTGTTTGTTTGTTTGTTTGTTTTTTAATGGCTTGATGTAAAAAAGCAATGATGTGCTTATTCAATGTCCCATCAGTAAATAAAATTTTGACTTGGCTTGACTTGACACGCGGGCGCGCGCGCGCGCGCGCACACACACACACACACACACACACACACACACACACACACACACACACACCAATCCACATGTACACTATATTTCACCACCCTACATTGCAAACACCCACACATTAATCAGTACTATCTCACCGGCGTGACCGCCTGTACGAGAAAACATAAGATGTCGATAGAAGGCACATATCAGGCAAGTTATGACCACATAGGAAATGTCCATTTGGCACAACAAATACCAGTGTGACTACAAACAGATCAGTGGCTGGGTTTGTTTAGTCCAGACAAAAAGTGCAGAAGAACGCTACACACGATCGCCTCGTCTCACAGTGTTTCAATTATGCAAACACACTGCTCAGCTCCGTACAAAATGCGTCGAGTTCCGCTTAGTGTAAAATCGCCTTTCCTACATATTATTGTGCACAAACAACGATTAGACTGAAAGAAAACTAACCCAGCCGGTGCACAACATGTAGACTCCGTGTTGTAAACTGGCGCATACGGGTGACATGCATCGCACTTTCCTGTGACGTCACCCGGTGCTGTTGCGTAGACGTTGCTAAACACCGAAATTGGAAACTGCGATGTTAACTAATATGAAACGACGCCCTCCAGCGTAGCTTGTGTGGCTGACTATGAACATCCGTGGTGCGAATTTACCACGAAACTAGACCTACAGGATATTATAACGAGTTTGTAAGTAAACAGAGGAACGCCAGTTACTAGAAGTAAAGCAAGAAACCAACAATCTGCGAGAGGAATATGCGCCCCGTCAAAGTGTGTGTATATGTGTGTGCGTGTGCGTGCGTGCGTGCGTGCGTGTGTGCGTGTGTGTGTGTGTGTGTGTGTGTGTGTGTGTGTGTGTGTGTGTGTGTGTGTGAATATGCACCCTAGTTTGTAGATGCATGATACTTATTGCAATATTTATCTTCTTACTGGTTTCATTTATGTTTTCTTTAACCTTTTATGTATTTGTAAGCGCTTAGGGCTTATGATGTAAGATTAAATGCTATAACTAATCATTATTATCATCATTATTAAATGAGTATCTTGGAGGAAGTAGATGGAGTATCTTTTTTGTTTCAGACAAAGACATATATTGCCTTGTTTGTACATGTCTCCCAGTCCTTGACAGTTTAAGAACGAAATCATAATACTATCCATACACACTCTCTCTCTCTCTCTCTCTCTCTCTCTCTCTCTCTCTCTCTCTCTCTCTCTCACACACACACTGCTCTTTCTTGATTTTCTTTTGCTTCTTAGGTGGCACCTTTGGTTGGTGTTTTGAAAACTCAACAAACATACGAAGGTATTACACACCAGCCTTTTTCTGGGATAGCATTCTTCTTAAAACCGAAAAGGCAGAGGAGTTAAGTTACCACTTTCCGCGGTCACTGAGGAGAAACAATCAGATTTCGAAATACCGGTATCTGACCAGGAGTTATATGTTAGTGAGTTTTTTTCTTCCCATTAGAGAGTGTCTCCTCCTTGAAGACTATAAGCTTGCTGAAGACTCATTTGAGAAGCATTTATTATTCCCCACTCACACTCTCAAGCACATACTTTTAGTAGGCAAAATTAACTGCCACTGCAGATATGAATGCTTATCTCCCCTTATTTCTTCACTCTAAGACATAAGAGCAAGTTTTGTTTTATAATTGAATATTTCTTGCAGTCTTTGCAACACCATGCTGTTCTGTAAGTTGCTGGAATGGTGCTCCGTTACTTATCCTTGGAATTCATTAGTCAATTATAATTTAGTTCCTTGTGGATTCATTCCTAGAACTGGCCCTCAGCACTTGTGTCTTAAGAGGTTATCTTTTATATTTTCTACTTTTCACTAGAAAATGTAGCTTGTTTTTGCTCTTTCTTGATTTTCTTTTTTGCTTCTTAGGTGGCACCTTTGGTTGGTTTTTTTTGAAAACTCAACAAACATACGAAGGTATTACACACCAGCCTTTTTCTGGGATAGCATTCTTCTTAAAACCGAAAAGGCAGAGGAGTTAAGTTACCACTTTCCGCGGTCACTGAGGAGAAACAATCAGATTTCGAAATACCGGTATCTGACCAGGAGTTATAGTTAGTGAGTTTCCTCCCATTAGAGAGTGTCTCCTCCTTGAGACTATAAGCTTGCTGAAGACTCATTTGAGAAGCATTTTATTATTCCCCACTCACACTCTCAAGCACATACTTTTTTAGTTAGGCAAAATAACTGCCACTGCAGATATGAATGCTTATCTCCCCTTATTTCTTCACTCTAAGACATAGGAGCAAGTTTTGTTTTATAATTGAATATTTCTTGCAGTCTTTGCAACACCATGCTGTTCTGTAAGTTGCTGGAATGGTGCTCCGTTACTTATCCTTGGAATTCATTAGTCAATTATAATTTAGTTCCTTGTGGATTCATTCCTAGAACTGGCCCTCAGCACTTATGTCTTACGAGGTTATCTTTTATATTTTCTACTTTTCACTAGAAAATGTAGCTTGTTTTTAGCTCTTTCTTGATTTTCTTTTGCTTCTTAGGTGGCACCTTTGGTTGGTGTTTTGAAAACTCAACAAACATACGAAGGTATTACACACCCTTTATTCTGGGATAGCATTCTTCTTAAAACCGAAAAGACAGAGGATTTAAGTTACCACTTTCCGTGGTCACTGAGGAGAAACAATCAGATTTCGAAATACCGGTATCTGACCACGAGTTATATGTTAGTGAGTTTCCTTCCCATTAGAGAGTGTCTCCTCCTTGAAGACTATAAGCTTGCTGAAGACTCATTTGAGAAGCATTTATTATTCCCCACTCACCCTCTCAAGCACATACTTTTAGTTAGGCAAAATTAACTGCCACTGCAGATATGAATGCTTATCTCCCCTTATTTCTTCACTCTAAGACATAGGAGCAAGTTTTTTGTTTTATAATTGAATATTTCTTGCAGTCTTTGCAACACCATGCTGTTCTGTAAGTTGCTGGAATGGTGCTCCGTTACTTATCCTTGGAATTCATTAGTCAATTATAATTTAGTTCCTTGTAGATTCATTCCTAGAACTGGCCCTCAGCACTTATGTCTTACGAGGTTATCTTTTATATTTTCTACTTTTCACTAGAAAATGTAGCTTGTTTAGCTCTTTCTTGATTTTCTTTTGCTTCTTAGGTGGCACCTTTGGTTGGTTTTTGAAAACTCAACAAACATACGAAGGTATTACACACCAGCCTTATTCTGGGATAGCATTCTTCTTAAAACCGAAAAGGCAGAGGAGTTAAGTTACCATTTTCTGCGGTCACTGAGGAGAAACGATCAGTTTCGAAATACCGGTATCTGACCAGGAGTTATATGTTAGTGAGTTCCTCCCCATTAGGGAGTGTCTCCTCCTTGAAGACTATAAGCTTGCCAAAGACTCATTTAAGAAGCATTTATTATTCCCCACTCACCTTCTCAAGCACATACTTTTAGTTAGGCAAAATTAACTGCCACTGCAGATATGAATGCTTATCTCCCCTTATTTCTTCACTCTAAGACATAAGAGCAAGTTTTGTTTTAAAATTGAATATGTATATATATATATATATATATATATATATATATGTATATATGTATGTATGTATGTATGTATGTATGTATGTATCATTACTATAATGATGGAAGAATTGTAACCTACACTTGTTTTCCCCCATTACTTAATTGTTCAGCATTATATGTTTGGTCAATCAGTGGGCGATTGCATCTCAAAGGAGATCCAAACAGAGGCTGTTCTACACAATTCTTCGCCGCTGACAATGCTTGGGTTATTGAACAGAAGAGCTGACCACTCAGACTATTCCATATTTTCTGATCTCCCTTGTATCCTTAAATGGATCCTCAAGCATAGGCTCAAAGATTGTCCCATACATTTCACACAGTTTGCGTAATGTTTTTAGTTTTTTCAGCAACTTTTTACCTCTCCACACTATCGGTTTATGTTATTCTACTACCTTTCACTAGCTGCTTTGGGGATGCTCTTGGATTCTTCTTTGAACCCTTGGTGGTGAGAACACCACACAATTACGAACTGTGGTGTGTCTCTATTTGACGCCAAGAGCACAGACACAATCAGCCGTGTCTCCCTGATGAGTTCCGATCCAGCGGATGAAAGGCCTAGGAGCAGGCGATACATATAGATCTGCCTTCGAGAGGGATTGCGGTGTTCCCTCATGCAGCTAGTGAGGGGTTTTCATTCTTTTGATACACATTTTCACTTTTTTTTAACAATTCAAGTCTTTGCCAAGTCATTACTATAATGATGGAAGAATTGTTAACCTACACTTGTTTTCCCCCATTACGTGATTGTTCAGCATTATATTGTTTGGTCAATCAGTGGGCGATTGCATCTCAAAGGAGATCCAAACAGAGGCTGTTCTACACAATTCTTAGCCGCTGACAATGCTTGGGTTATTGAACAGCAGAGCTGACCACTCAGACTATTCCATATTTTCTTATCTCCCTTGTATCCTTAAATGGATCCTCAAGCATGGGCTCAAAGATTGTCCCATGCATTTTACACTGTTTGCATAATGTTTTTAGTTTTTTCAGCAACTTTTTACCTCTCCATACTTTCGTTTTTATTTATTCTACTACCTTTCGCTGGGGGATGCTCTTGGATTCTTCTTTGAACCCTTGGCAGTGAGAACACCACACAATTACGAACTGTGATGTGTCTCTATTTGACGCCAAGAGCACAGACACAATCAGCTGTGTCTCCCTGATGAGTTCCGATCAGCGGACGAAAGGCCTAGGAGCAGGTGATACATATAGATCTGCCTTCGAGAGGGATTGTGGTGGTTCCTAGATCGCAGCTAGTGAAGAGTTTTCATTCTTTTAATACACATTTTCCCTTTTTTAAACATTTCAACTCTTTGCCAAGTCATTACTATAATGATGGAAGAATTGTTAACCTACATTTGTTTTTCCCCCACTACTTAATTGTTCAGCATTATATGCATATATATATATATATATATATATATATATATATATATATATATATATATATATATATATATATATAAGAATTAATTCCTACTTACGGTGACTACATTGAAAAGTGACCTTATAGAGACCTGGGTTATATTCAACATCCTTGGGCAGGGGGCTGAAAGCTGATAACTGCCATCCTTTAGCATTGCTATGCTTATGCTAACAAGGACATTAATTGGTTTTTTAGTAAAAACAGATATAGCTTTTTTGCCCGGTCGCCTTAAGGATTTTAAATATTTGGTCAGACTTAGGGCGACTTAAGATTTGACAGGTGTTAAGGCGACATTGTATAAGTTACCACTTAGGAAGACATATATTGTGTTTGTGTTCACATTGTATAAGTCACCACTTTGGTAGACATATATATATATATATATGTGTGTGTGTGTGTGTGTGTGTGTGTGTGTGTGTGAAAGAGGGGGGGAAAAGAGATGGGAGAGAAGAAGGGGAGTGTTTTTAGACGATGCATAGGTTTTCATAATGGGTTAGGGTTGAGTCAGGGTTAGGGTTAAGGATTAAGATTAGGGTTGCGTCAGGGTTAGGGTTGTAAAGTTGTAAATGTGTGTGCTTTGTATAGATAGGGTGGTTGGGTGAGCGGAGCCCAGCCAAAGGAGGTTAACACTGTAAAAGGGAAATATATATATTTTAACCTCTGCCAGGAGGTTATGGTTAGGTAAGGTTAGGGGGTAAGATTAGATAAGGTTAGGTTAGGGTTAGGGTTGTAAATGTGTAAATGTGTGCTTTGTATGAGTAGGGAGGTTGGGTGAAGGATAGGGTCAGGGTTAGGGTTAGATAGGGTTAAGTGTAGGTTCAGGTTAGGGATAGGGTAAAGGTGTGAATGTGTGTGCTTTGTATTGGAAGGGATGTTGGGTGAGGGGAATGCAGCCAAAGGAGGTTAACACTGTAAAAGGGAAATATATTTTAACCTCTGCCAAGGAGGTTAGGGTTAGGATTAGGATTAGGGTCAGGATTAGGGTTGGGGTAGGGTTAGGGTTGTAAAGTTGTAAATGTGTGTGCTTTATATAGGTTAGGGTTAGTTAGGGTTAAGATAAGGGTTGGAGTTAGGGTTGGGGTAGGGTTAGGGTTGTAAAGTTGTAAATGTGTGTGCTTTGTATAGGTAGGGTGGTTGGGTGAGGGGAGCCCACCAAAGGAGGTTAACACTGTAAAAGGGAAATATGATACATTTTAACCTCTGCCAAGGGGGTTAGGGTTAGAGTAGGGTTAGGGGAAGGATTAGTTTAGGGTTAGAGTTGTATATGTGTAAATGTGTGTGCTTTGTATGAGTAGGGAGGTTGGGTAAAGGTTAGGGTAGGGTTAGGGTTGGATAGGGTTAAGAGTAGGGTTAGGTTAGGGATAGGGTTGTAAAGGTGTAAATGTGTGTGCTTTGTATGAGTAGGGGAGGGTTAGGGTGAGGGTTAGGGTTAGATAGGGTTAGGAGTGGGGTTAGGTTAGGGATAGGGTTGTTAAAGTGTAAATGTGTGTGCTTTGTATGAGTAGGGAGGTGGGTGAGGGGAGCCCAGCCAAAGGAGCTTAACACTGTAAAAGTAATCAAGCAACTGGTTGAGTGACTAAGACTTTCTTTCCATAGCAGTGTGCATCAAAACTAAAAGGCACATTTAGACCTCTAGTCCATTTTGAAATGCCGTAACCCATTTGTGGATAGCATGCTTTTGGAGCGTGAAGTTGTGCATAGCTCAGCTGTATTGTTGTCAGCTTGAATAAAACAGAGAAAAAGAGGGAAACCTTAAAACATTCCCCTTAGTTCTAATGTACAGTGAATATCAACCTTAAGGGTACCAAATGTCAACCTAAGTGAGAAGTAATACAAATACATATATCAACCTTAAGGGTACCAAATGTCAACCTAAGTGGGAGGTAATACAAATACATATATTACATTTTTTCTCCTTCTTTAAAATGCTACCTTGGCAGAGGTCTGAGCTCTCCGATTTTATACTTCCAATTCTTAAGAACAGAGAGTACTTTAAAACGGACTGAGGAAATGCTGTCTGTCTGTACTCTGTCTGGTATAGTCTGTCCAGAAAATTATGTTTACGTGCTCCAGACAAAACTAGTGTGTCAATCAATCTTTTGAAACTTGTAATTTTATGTTTCTTATGGGTCAAGGATGATGACCGGTGTCTTATTTTTGAGCTATTTAGCAATAATTCGGGCGGAAATGGCAAAAAAAAAAAGGCTTTCGTCCCTGCAGTGCACTTTCAAATTATATTGGTTACATGGTTACATTCAACATGCTGCTGGTAGCCTGGCGTGCAAGTTCAGTGGTAAGAACGCCCGTCCAGTGATGCAAACAACAGGGTTTGATGCCGATGTACCGCTTTGACGCCGCTTTTTTTAATGTTTATTTTTGTAGTGGGAAGTCGACATATGTACAACTGGGAATAAGTTTATTTGCCTTGCATCTTGTTCTAGTTTAAGGTGTGTATACTTTATAACTTATTCAACAGGTTGTATATGTTTCAGTGCAATGTTTTCATGGTTTTTTTGTTTTTTTTTTTTTTTTCTGTGATGTCACACACAAGCTTGAAGTGTGAAGTTTGACACGACTGGCATGCAAACAGACTGAGACTGATACACACACATACACTTCTTGAAAGCCATACTCACATATAGAACACACACAGACAGACAGACGACAGACACACACATACATGCCCACATGTTCAGGCATAGGAGAGAGAGAGAGAGAGAGAGAGGGGGGGGGGGGGTGGATGGGTGGGGGTTGAGTGGAGTTCAAGCGTGCTACAGGAATTTGGATGGAGGCAGACAGACTTCTTCTTCTTACACTGGCTATCAACTCCTGCGGTCACCCCTAATCTAAGCATGCAACTATAAGTCAATACACAACACACCTACCTAGCCTTGGGGGTGTTTTTTGTATGTATGGCTGTTTTGTTTTTGTTTTTATCTCACCTTAAAGGTAGCCATACTCCATCTTCAGGGAACTGGGAAGAAAATTTGGAAAAAAGACAGGATGTAGAGCACAAGAGGCAGAAATAAGAAATCTTGAAGAGAAAAAGAGAGCATGACAGGAAAGAGGAACCCCTAACTACCCAACGACAGTGAACGTGATAGTTCCTGTGGTTCCAGAAACAGGAGGAGGGGCCCTTAATTTCACATTCCGCAGTGCCCCACTGCAGGAGGCAGAAAGAAAGACAAATTGTAGACAAGCATTCTGAAACAAACCATATCAAACGCTGCCTTTTCATTTTGAAAGTGATTTAATAAAGTGATTAATACCGTAGTGGCGATCACAAAGAAGCAACTTCCAGCAAAAACAAATGAACCAACAAAACCAACTGTGTTGCTAAGCAGTCGCAAAGCCCTATTTCTATTATGCACATCAATATCCTTGACCATAAGCATAACTTCATAAGTCAAAGTGTCCACACACCAAATTGGAGCTGAGTCCAACAGTTCCACTATTGTGTGAAAAACAACAACAACAACAAAATGGTATTTAGGGCCCTCTAAATACCCCCAATCCCACCCCACCCCACTCCAAACTATCTTCCTGACCTTGACCTTGTCAATAGGTATTTTGAAAAAGAACAACTAGACATTCTATGTGCAAGAGTTGGGAGCCGGTGGATGATTCCTCATTGATGAAGGAGATCCATGCAAGTCAAACATTTCACGGCCAGTCAAAGCTGACCAAAAGTGAACAAAACATTCAAACACACAGCCAATTAATGAGGAAGAAGACACAACAATCAAACCTATGTCACAAAAGAGGCAGACATACTTGGAGCAAGGTGCATCCCAAAAAAAAAAAAATTGCATGAAATTGAAAAAGAAAATCTTCTCAAGCCCCCCAAAACACATCAACACCCCACGCCTCTGGAATTGAAAATTCCATGGATGCATCCAGCCTGTTAAAGATACATAAAATGGCCATACATATAGACAACAACACTACCAAGTAAATAATATGAATCATTCATGTGGTTTATAGCACCATCGACCACTATTGACAACACTACCAAGTAAACAATCACTCAATCATGTGGTTTATAGCACCACCGACCACTATGGGCCACATCAGAGTTGACACCTTGTCAGCTAAGTAAACAAGTGTACATCATGGCTGCCATGCGAGTTGGGTCGCATGATTTTAATTAAGGGGAGAGTATGTAGAGCCTAAAGTTAACGTGAGAGCGTTGGTCTTGAACCTGTATTCAAGACGTGTTTAGCGGCGGAAGGCCAGGTATAGAGTAGCGCGAGTTCCTCTCTGGAGAGGTAAGCTCGGGCTCTCCGATTGACTTGTGGGTGCAGAGGCCGAGAGCGAGTTGAGAAGTGCAGTCGGTGCACTGAGCGCTCCTGATCGCACCCCGGGTGGGGGTTTGACAGTACTCAGGTTTGCTGGTTGGCACCAGGTAAGTGTTCAGTTGTAAGGGGTTGACAGGGACTATAGGTGTAAAGGGTCGCTTTAAATGTAACACCTGGAGAGGTATTTACACGGAATTTCCCTGTTTCACAGTTCTCCCTTTATTCAGCTACCCGCTTACTGGAGGGCATCCCGGACTGCCTTGGCTGGGGCCTAGCGATGGGCACTGGAGTGGGTGTTCGGAAGTAAGCAGTCTAGTGTGAAAGGTCGTCGCAACTAAGCCCTTGGGTCGAGGAGTTGGCGGAGGGGACCACGAGTCTCTGTGGGATGGAAGCCGGCCTCACTACCCCAGGCATGGGTAGGACGATGAATTGAGGGCCAGGTGTAAAGAAAGCCCGATAACGCAGGAATGATACTGATCCTTGCGTGGTTGTGTGCCATGGACTGGTACTTAAAGAGTGCTAGGGTGTGCCCGTGACTGGTCTCTGTTAGTTCACTTGTTTTTATGTGTGTGTCTTTTATGTAAATGGAAATGTTGGCTCTATGCTGAGTGGATGATACAAATTTAAATTAGCAGCCGAAGAGTTATTTCCGGCATTCTTAATTTCTGTTGAGTAAATTTAATAAATTGTAACTCCCTATGGGAGGGGAACTGGGAAATTGAAATTTTTTTGTTGTGCACCTTTGGTTGAGTGGAGAGATAGTGTGTGTGCACAGAGTAAGCCTTGTTGTGTGTGTGTATGGGAGTTTGACCACATGTGACAGTGTTTATTCTTCTTCTTCTGTGTACACAGGCTGTCAACTCCTGCGGTCACCCCCAATCTAAGCATACAGTCAATACACAACCTACCTACCTAGCCTGGGGGTGGAATTTTGTGTGTATGGCTGTTTTGTATCCCACCTTAAAGGTAGCCATACTCCATCTTCAGAAAATTGGGAAGAAAGCTGAAAAAAAAAAAGACAGGATGCTGAGCACAAGAGGCAGAAATAAGAAATCTAATTTATCTTAAAGAGAAAAAGAGCATGACAGGAAAGAGGAACCCCTAACTACTTAACGACGGTGACCTTGATAGCTCCTGTGGTTTGAGAAATCTCGCTTTGGAATTCCGCTGATACCCCTGAAGTCGGTGTTTTTGAAAATGCAACTGTTTCGGCTCTAGCATTTGCACTACGAGAGCAGTAATATTTCTTGTGCTTGCAAATTACTTTTCTGCTAAAGAAGCCGTTACACCCACTACACATCACTACACCTGTGCTACCCTGCTTCCTTTCCCTCAGCAGCTGTTTTTTCCTTCATCCCGATGCTGGATATTTTTTTTTTTGAGGATTCCTTCTTTTCTTAAAGATTCAAACACTCTCAACTGTTCCTCCTGGGGGCAGAAGTAAAGCTGCTTTCACACTCTCTCTTCTTCCTTATGCTTCCTCTTCATGTGTCTTGAAAGTTTTGCTTGAAATGTCCCACAAAAGACACATGGACGTGGAGGCTTCTTGTAAGTTTTGCATGAAGTGCTTGAAGTGGAAGTTGACTGTGAGAAAGATGCCGACTTTTCTGAAGGCTGGTGTGAACTACCTCCAGTAACAGTAGCCTTCGAGGAAGAAGCTGACCTTGCAACACACTGGGGTGAAGTACCTGCACTAACACTAGTCTCAGAGGAAGAAGCTGACCTTGCAACACACTGGGGTGAAGTACCTGCACACTAGAGTCTCAGAGAAGAAGCTGACCTTGCAACACACTGGTGTGAAGTGCCTGCAGTAACATTAGCCTCTGAAGAGGAAGCTGGCTTGGCAGAAAAAGCAGTCTCCGCGGAAGAAGCCAACTTTGCACCAAGCTGGTGTGAAGTGTCTGCAGAAACAGTAGTCTCCGTGGAAGAAGCCAACTTTGCACCAAGCTGGTGTGAAGTGTGTGCAGTAACAGTAGCCTCCGAGGAACAAGCTGACCTTGCAGTAGATCGGCGTGAAGTGCCTGCAGTAACAGTAGCCTCCAAGGAACAAGCTGACCTTGCAGTAGATCGGCGTGAAGTGCCTGCAGTAACAGTAGTAGCCTCCGAAGGAACAAGATGACCTTGCAGTAGATCGGCGTGAAGTGCCTGCAGTAACAGTAGTAGCCTCCGAGGAACAAGATGACCTTGCAGTAGATCGGCGTGAAGTGCCTGCCTCTAACAGTAGCCTCCGAGGAACAAGCTGACCTTGCTGTAGATCGGCGTGAAGTGCCCGCAGTAACAGTAGCCTCCGAGGAACAAGCTGACCTTGCTGTAGATCAGCGTGAAGTGTGTGCAGTAACAGTAGCCTCCGAGGAACAAGCTGACCTTGCTGTAGATCGGCGTGAAGTGCCTGCAGTAACAGTAGCCTCCGAAGAAGACGAAACCTGCAGTAGACTGGTAGTACATAGCGTCTGATGTGTCAGTAACCTCCAAGGGAGCACTTGTAGGGGTTCCTGCAAAACATAACCACCACCCAATTGAACTGAACCAAATACCTTTGAAATGGAAGAAAAATATATTAGATGTTTAAAATAGAAGATTCAGTGACATTTACCCTTTACTCAAAATCTCTCTCTCTCTCTCTCTCTCTCTCTCTCTCTCTCTCTCTCTCTCTCTCTCTCTCTAATGTTCTTTGGATGAGATGCCACCGGCCACAAGACATCAAACGCATCTGGTAACCCCGTTCTACTGTTCAATAGGAGAAAGCCATTGTGAGCCAATGGAATGGAATCCCAATACATATTACATGCATCCTGTGCGCCAATGACAGTTTACGTGAAGACTCTGGGCACAGGGCAGAATACAAATTTCTAATAAAGAAAAACAAGAATGGAAAAAATTAAAGAAAAAAAAAAGCAGAATAGACTCACCAACTACCAAATCCTGTACACAAATATATTCACATGAAATGCATTTTGAACCATTTTGCTAATACGTGGGGTGAAAAAAAAATGAAGATTACCTGAGTTGTTTTTCTTCTTTAGCCCTGGATAGACATCAGACACATCAGAGTCAGAATCTCCTGTGGAATCGGGAATGTGCTCAGACTGGTCAGAATCGGCGTCCCCCTGAAATAATGACAAAATATTCTCAAGCACTCCAATAGTTTATGCATTTACTTGAGTCCATTACCATAGGCTATCTTTTATTAGTTCAACTGGGTGTCATCCTGGGGTATTAAAAATATACTAAATGAAACTCTACAGCATCATCTTCTGTGCAAAAAATTATCCAAATTCAACATCTCATTTTCTTTAGTAGTATGTATGTAAGTGACTCTCTCTCCCTCTCTCTCTGTCTCTGTCTCTCTCATCACAGGTACTGTTGTAGTTATTGAACGCAACACTTGCTCTCATAATTTTTTTTTCCTTATACTGTACTCATCCACGTCATCACACGTTTTAAAAAAAAAATCCAGTGGTATCTTTCACCTGAAACCCTCTTGAGCGCTAGGGTCTCACTTTGTGGGGTTACATGAAGAAGAATTTACAATGTAACTTCAGAGTAGTATCATATATATATATATATATATATATATATATTTTTTTTTTTTTTTTTTTTTTAAGAAAAACAATGAAATTCAGGGGCCACATTTTCATGTCGAACACACTTGGCCATGCAGACCCAACTTGTGTCAGGGATGAAAACAAAGCTAAGCAAAAAAAAAACACTGGGAAAGTTGTTGTTGGGGGGGGGGGGGGGGGGGGGGGGGGGGGGGGGGGGGGGGGGGGGGGGGGGGGGGGGGGGGGGGGGGGGGGGGGGGGGGGGGGGGGGGGGGGGGGGGTGTACAACGTGCACCACTCTCAGAAAAGTTGTTGAACAGAGGGGGGGGGGGGGGGGATGGAACGGTGTACACTCTCTCAAAAGTTGTTGAGCGTGGGAGGAGGTGGGCGCGGGGGGGGGGGGGATCGAATGTTGTGCACTCTGTCAATAGTTGTTCAGTAGGAACTGTTAAAACCTGAGGGCTTAAGCCATGGGTCGCCCGGTATGTGATGCTCGACTTTATGAATAAAAAATCTGTAACACCCCCCCCCCCCCCCCCCCCCCCCCCCCCCCCCCCCCAACTTTTGCCAGGTCCAGCCCTGGGAGGGCACAGCACTGCAGCAATGTGCTCTCCGAGTGCAGGCAGTACAAATTTCACAACATTATTTTTATTGCATTGGTATACCAAGCACAAGTACTGGTTTACACAAAGCTTTAGCACCACTTACCTGCCTATCTTCCGACACGCCTCTATTAACTTGTTCAGGGAGCTGGTGTCCATTTTCCAAGTCACTGTCACTACTATCCTCGGTTTCACGGATGATACCCCTGCAATTATAATCAATTGCATACAATCAGTGATATGAAAGACTTTAGTTCTGTAAGTGTTCTACTTAGGATGACCAAAAAAAAAAAAAACAACCCCCCCCCCCCCCCCCCCCCCCCCCCCCCCCCCCCCCCCCCCCCCCCCCACTACTTGGTACACTGTGTCACACTGTTTGAGGGGGTCTGTTTTGTCTTTCACATGGGTCAGTTGTTGCCGTAGGGAATTAGTGGATTTGTGGAAAACTTTGCAGCCATGTTGTTAGACAGCTCTGGCTAGATGAAAACAGTGCTGATGAAGGCTGGGTGATCCAGCTGAAATATCCCTACAAGAAGTCCCCGATCCTGAGTAAGTACGCCTTTTATAATGTCGAATCCAGGATCCAGAAACCTACATTCTTATTAACTATCATCCACAAATCATGTGTTTACCGCATATGGGAATTGAGCTTCAAAGGTTTGTGCACAAGAAGCGCTCTATTCAGGACTAACAGTGAATCTACACACTTCACAGCCTAGTGGTAGATCAAACGCCAGCAAGCACAGAAAATGAAAATAGCTATAGTAATATTAATACATAAATATTTCAAACTATTTTATTGTCATTAAAAAAAAATATTATTATTGTATTTACATAGGACCTATCATTGGTCACAGACCAACCTCTAAAAACAAGTGCTTTTCAATCATCACACCACTTTACAGTTTACTCAATGGGCTTGCCTACCCAGGTAGAGCCGACTGATATGCTGACTGCTGGCACTTAGTTATTCCCCATGCCATTCAAATATCACCTACTCATTTTGGCTCATGTGTGTAAACAAAGTGAGTCTATGTTCTCATGCTATGTTCTGTGTGTGTGTGTGTGTGTGTGTGTGTGTGTGTGTGTGTGTGTGTGTGTGTGTGTGTGTGTGTGTGTGTGTCTGCATCCATTAATCCATGTATGTGTGCCTGAGTGTAGGCGTTTGTGGTCAACTTTAACGTTGGCAATTTCTCAGCAATTACAAGTGCTGGCAGCGGCCCTTTGTTCCCAAGCGGAACCAGAGGCATAATTCAAGTCAAGTCACAAGTGCTGACAGGGTCAAAAGTGATAGACTTGCACTTAATCACAATGACACACCCTTCCTAGCAAGCCCTAGCATGAAGACATCACGGAATGGGTAAAGGTAATTTGTTTTAATTGGATTCTCTAACTAGGAGTAGGACAACTTGAACTGCCTCTAGTGTTCTGTACCAACTTGAGCCTTGAAGGCTTTGCCTCTCGTCATTTATCTCCTTTATCCCTGCAGTTCCACACAGCATGCACGCCATGTTTCATGTAATCCATTTTCACCGGCACAAGATGACCTACACTTTTGAAATATCAACCAGAAAGTAACACAGTTTTCAGCTTTGTAAGAAACACCAGGCAGATATCTTCAATCTACTTGATCTTTGACAAGGTAAATTGACCTCCCCTACTCTTTTCGATTTTTCAACTGCTATGAGTTTTTTTTTTTTTTATGTGCAGGGATCTAGGGTCCGACTCGTTTATAATTATTGTCCCCAAGATAACACGCCAAAATAAGGCAGGAATAGGATTGACTCTAAAGTAATCTATAAGATATAAGAAACTATAGTTCAAAATGCCAAATGTTTTTGAAGCATGCCAGTACACCCTTAAAAATGCAGCATTTTCTTCAGTCTTATAAACAAAGATTCCATAATTACAGAATGCTTAAACTACACAAATGATGTTCAAGCAAGCCAAAAATCCAAAAGATACTTACTCGTTCTTAAGGTAGCCAAACAAATCTGAAAATGTGGCCATGAGCAAAGAAGGCAAGCCAATGACCAACTTGGACAATTCAACCTGACCCACAGGAAGTAAACACGCAGCTTGTCTGAAAGAAAAAAAAAAAAGTGATAATAGTATATTTTGCCTTTTTTATGTAAGATAAGATACGTCTTTATTACCAAGTGTACATGAGTCACAAAGAATATGGGAGGGATAGAGCACAAGCTAACAAACATTTCGAGCTCAAGCTCAGTCATTTCACATAATCATAAACTAAGCAAAGGTTGAATATTGGAAGAGTACACATAAGCTTGTCTAACTACCCCCCCCCCCACCCCCCAACTCGCCCAATCATGCGCGAACACACACACACACACACACACACACACACACACACATTCTGTGAACTGGGAATAGAATTACTGAATAGACGGTGCACATAGCTGTAAAAAAAAAAAAGCACTCACACACATATCGAAACATACATGGCTAGTGTAATTGATGGCGAGTCTGTCACACAGAATGACAAGATTCTGCATTTTGATTCAAGGCTTCGATAGCTTTTGGAAAGAAACTATTTGTGACGCTCCGCCACGAAATGAGTCGCATTGTCCCTCACCGAGTTTTTCGCTAGGGCCGATTTTAGGCAGATGGGGGTCAGGTTATGGATTTTTAGATTTTAATGGAATATTAACCTACAGCCTTTCTTCTGTCTTCCATGCAAATATTAAAGTGTAAATATGTTTCTTTTTGCCCAAAAAATGCTTTTGAAACACATAACCTCTTGTTTTGCCAGCTTACAAACCGATAAAATTGATCAAAATTGACAGGCCCTCCCCCGAAATATTGGAATGGACCTGTCGAATGATACCTCGTTGGAAAGGTCTAGACCTCTATTTTTAAACTGAAACCCTTTCAGGGGTCAATTTCCACGGTGTAAAGCCATCATCGTCCTTAAAAAAAAGGGGGTATGACGTAAACAAAGCGTCACTAAGGTGGGATTCCCCACTGATGGTTGGCCCAAAGGCGTTCACGTGACCAACACAAGCAACAATGGCGGCTTCCAAAGCGAACACGCCGGAGAGTCTTAGGGCTAATATTTGTGATTTTTTTAACAAGATCGGCTCGCGATGCCAACATATTTTCATCATCAGATGAACATGACATTTACGGGCTGGAGACTGAATATTTCCTGGACGACGATGGCAGTGTTTCAACCGATAACGACGAAGAGGAAATGGGTGATCGAAGTGATATTGACAGTCAGTGCTCCGAGACCGGCTCGGATCACGAAGAAGCACCTGCACTCGTCCAAGTTCAAGAGCCCAATCTGTCTGTGAATGCCGACATAGACAGCGAAACCATGCTTGGACCTGATGCTGAAAGGCTGAAAGTTGAAGCTTTCGACTGCAAGTGTCGAAATCGCCATGTGGCAGGTGCAAGCAGTGTCGTGACTGACAAGCAAAGCAGTGAAACTGACAGTGCTGAGCCAGTGTCCAAAAAGAAGGGATGCATTGCACAGTTCACTTCTGAGGACATACTGCAAAGAGAATGACCATGGCTGAAATATCTGAAGGTAAGCACACAATTCAGTTAATATTTACTGTCACTGCATAATTGTTTTTATTTGTGTTTAATTGGCAAGGTAAACATGATTAAACCAAAAGCATAACCTCATTGTGATGTGATCATGCATGCACACACACACACACACACACACACACACACACACACACACACACACACACACACACACACTCACTCACACACATACATATTGTTATGCCCACACACATAGTCATACAGTGATTCTATAAACACACACACAATGTATTATGCACAAGATGTACACACACACACACACACACACACACACACACACACACACACACACACACACACACACCATAAGCTTAATGCTGATGTAACTGAACAAAAAAAATAATCATAAAGAGAGAAGCCCTCTCTGTTAAATCTAATTGTGATCAATATGTTTGTTTTTAACTTTACAAAATGCATTATGCTGGTATGTGATAGTATGTGTGTCAGTTGCATGATTAGTAATTGTACACTGTACAGTGTGTGTGTGTGTGTGTGTGTGTGTGTGTGTGTGTGTGTGTGTGTGTGTGTGTGTGTGTGTGTGTGTGTGTGTGTCACTTGTATTCTATGAATGAATAATAATTATTGTACAGTGTAGTGCGTACATTGAGTGTGTGTGTGTGTGTGTGTGTGTGTGTGTGTGTGTGTGTGTGTGTGTGTGTGTGTGTGTTTTCTGTATGCACACATGTGTAAATGAGTGGGCAAAAGGCTATTTTAATAGTGTGTGCTTGTGTGTTACTATGTTTTGGTTTTAGTGTGTATTGTGAGGTTCAAATTAACCAGGCATTTGTAATAACTAACTCTTTCTAAGGTGACTCAAAGTAAGACTTTTTTTCAGCTTAGAAGGACATGGTGCTGCATGGAATGCTTGCGTGTACCCCCATGAACAACTCAGAGATCACTGTGGGCAAGCCTTGTCGCCAGAAGACCAGAGAACATCAGCGCACAACATACACTGTCGACTTCAAGATTGTCTGCAGGGAATCTTTAAAGTTTATTTATTGGTAAGCAAAACACTGAATCAGAAATTTGCAGAACTAGAACTTCTAGTTTTTTTATTAATCCTTAATTTTTTTTTTTCTTGTCTCTCTTATTTTTTCCCAATGGAATTTTTTTTTTTTTAATTTTCCTCCTCGCCTTACTCTTTTCAGTTTTTTTGTGACTCAATCTCATCATGCATATCTGTCTGTTTCACAACTGATTAACATTGTCTACTAGAATTAAATTTGATATTTAGCTATAAAATATAGATTTAATTTTACTTTTTCACCTTTTTTTTTTTAAACCTTTTGGTTATAGTGGTATATTAAAATGGAAATATTATGAACATTTGATTTACAATTCATTAATTTCATTTATTTTCAACTGAGTATTTTATACTAAATTGTCAATATTTTTTTCTTAGGCAGAAAAATATTTTGTGACTGCTGCATAAAGACTGTTTTGAAACAGACAAAATGTCAAATGTTTAGCAGCTTTTAGTTTGTGAACCATTGATTTAAATCTGAATCAAGAATAATTTTGTGTACACCGTTTATGATTGAAGTAATTGCTAACAGTTACACACACTTTCTACTAATAAACACTAAAACAGACTTCACACACTGAGACAGCTTACAGTAACATCATTAACACAAAAGTTGATTGAAATCACGGCTAATTGTTAAACACACTCTCCTAATAAATCTAAAACAAACTTCACACACGCTGACACAGCTTACATTTAACTTTTTTATGTTTAGCTTACAGCAACATTATTAACACAAAGTTGATTGAACTGCTAACAATTACACATGCTTTACCAATAAACACTAAAAGTAAACAGACTTCAGACACATACAGACACAGGTTACCTTTCTTCAAGTAGAATGATTATTCCTGTTTTCTGGTAAGTGTTGCTAAGAACAGAATTCAACACTGTTTCAGGATTAGTCAGAACAAGCTGACCGCTTTACTGCGTGTGTGTGTGTGTGTGTGTGTGTGTGTGTGTGTTTCAGGTCACCGTATGCTTGGGAAGACTTCTTTCTTCAAAATATGGCAGCAGCACCTTCCCTTCATTGTTGTTGGAAACCCAGTGACGGATCTGTGTTGGCAGTGCAAACAAAACAATGAGAAGATCTGTCGCAGTACTGGTCTCCCGGAAGAAGAAGAGTGGTGCCAGGCTTCAGGATCAGCTGGCTCACTTAGAGGTTGTTGAGGCAGAGTGGACATTTTACAACAGGCAGGTGGACCACAGCAAAGCTGCAACAGCTGCTGCCAACATCATGAGCTGGGACCCCATCCTGCCAACAGCTGGCCAGCCAGGATGCATTACAGCTGTGACTTTGCCCAGCAAGTCCATCTGCCCAGCAGCCCTCTCCAGCCTGATCCTATTTTTGTTCCCAGAAAGTGCGGCATCTTTGGAGTCTGCTGTGAGGGTCTTCCACAGCAGATAAATTACCTCATTGATGAAGGCATGTCCAGCGGCAAGGGGTCCAGTATGGTGCTTTCTCTGCTGCACCATTTTTCCCAGCATTTTGGCATTGGGGAGATGGAGGTGGATCTACACTGTGACAACTGCAGCGGCCAGAACAAAACCAAGTCCATGTTGTGGTACCTGGCCTGGCGAGTCATGCAGGGCCTTCACACCTCCATCACCGTCAACTTCATGCCTGCCCGCCACACCAAATTTGCTCCTGACTGGTGTTTCGGCCTCCTGAAGCCACGCTTCAAACGTTGTGAAGTTCACGGCCTCAACGGCCTGTGCCATGTCATCAACAGCAGCACACCAAGGGCATCAATCGGGCGCAGATCATTGGCACAGAGGCTGGGGAAGAGAAAGTCATGGTCTATGACTGGCAAGCATTTTTTGATGTGTATTTTAAGGCAGTGAAGGGAATGAAAAAATATTTTCATTTCCGTTTTTCCTCAGATGCTCCTGGAACTGTGTATGTGAAAAAACACACACTGAGTGCAGAGGAGGAACAGATACAGCTAGCATACTGTGTGGACACTGCCAGGTGTCGTCTGGTCAGTCTCCCTGCCTGAATTCAGCCCCCTGGATTGTCAGCTGACCGCAGAGTACCTATACTAGCACATCAGACCCTTTGTCAGACCTGACGCACAAGACATTCTCTGCCCCTAAGCCTCTGCCCCTGCCCTAGTCACTAGTCCAGTACTGTGAGTAGAACATCATCTTCCTGTGGGAATTACTGTTCTCATGTGTGTGTGTTCAAACTACTTCATATGGTCAGGGAAGCTGCGTTCTACTGCCGCGGTCAGTGTAGTATCTTTTTTAGGTTTTTTTTTTTTTTTTTTTTTTTTTTTTTTCCTTTTTTCTGACTTAAGATCTTACACTAGCAGTTACTGAATAAAAGCACACAAAAGGTTACCTCAAGTAGTATGGTTATGTGAATTAATTTACTGATATAAATTTAAAGCAGCTTATTCTTTTCTCTGTGTTATTTTTCAATTTATCCAAAATCTGTTTTTTTTGAATAAAATCTAGAAATGTCAATATTTTTCCCCAAAAGTTTGTGTGATGATACAGAATGGTCATGTGCATGTTTGTGCGAAGTTTCAACAAGATATCTTAATTAGAAGTACTTGGTTGCTATGAACATGTTTTGAAACTTTTCGGCTGCAATTTCTCTTTTCGCTGTATTGACGGGGTCTAAACTTCAAATCACAATAACTTTGCCAAAAATAGTCCGATTTACAATCTGTCTTTTTTGTTGGAGAGCATTTTTATTGTAGAATTACAAGAATATAAATAACTCAAAAACGACCTCGGTGCAATGTGACTCATTTTGTGGTGGAGCGTCACATTTGCAAAGCGATTCGTTCTTGTTTTCAAGGTTATGTACCACCAACCTGAGTGAGGAAAGCAGCTTTGAAAAATCCAAAAGCTGGATGTTATCTATCTTGACTTATCGACTTAGCTTTTTTAAATGCTAGTATAGATTTCATCCAAGGACGGCAAGTTACACACTCACACCCTATGATCTTGGTGGCTGTTTTGACAAATCATTTTGAGGGCTGAAACATCCTCTTTTGACATGTTACCAAACCAGACAACTACTGCAAAAGTTAATACACTTTCAATGATTGTTCTGTAGAACTGGATCAGAATGTCCTTGTTGACACCAATTTTTTTCAACCGCCAAAGAAAAGTACAAGCGCTGCTGGGGCTTAACGATGTTCCTGGAATTTTTCTCCCATTTTAAATTATCAGAAACGATTAGTCCAAGAAATTTAAACTCACTAATGATTTCCAATGGGTTGTTTTTGATAGTTACTGGGCAAGGGAGCGGTCTTGTTTTTCTGAAATCTAGAATCTTTTGTTTTTGATACATTTAGCTCCAAGTTGTTTTGGTCGCACCAGCTAACGAGCTCGGAAACGTCATATCTGTAGTTAGACTCGTTACCATTCGTGATCAGCCCTTCAAGAGTCGTTTTGTCGGCAAATTTTTTATTTAACCACAGTATTACATTCATGGTGAGTTTTTTACAATCATGGATGAACAATGAATACAAGACTGGGGACGGAACACATCATCCTGGGGGGGGGCACCAATGTTAAGGGTAAGGGTGGAAGAGAACACATCACCAACTTTAGAAATCTGTGGTCTACATCTGAGGGAATCAAGGATCCAGACACAAACTGATTCAGGGATCAAAAGATGTTTCAAATTCATATAAAGCTTTGAAGGTACTATTGTATTAAATGCTGAACTGTAATCAATGAAAAGTATCCTAACGTACGCGTCTGGATCCAAAAGATGCACTCACCCGACACCAGTCTGCCTCAGCCCTTAACAAGGTCTGTTTGATTCACCAGACCAATATGACCACTCACCCAACATGGAGAAATCCCAATCAAAGGAGAAAATGAAGTAGGTCACTAAGTTTAACCCAGAGACTGTGTATTGTGCTACATGCAGAAATTAACCACGTTCAACTGTTTTTATCTTTGCCATTCAGATGAATCGGCAGGGTTTCCACTTCGGGCCCCCGTTTTTTTTTTTTTTAAAACATTTTTTTTTTAATAATCAGAAAGAAAAATAAGTTACGTATCAAGTGATTATATGACATTTTTTTATAGCATAACAAACTTTTTCACACAATTCTGACACACTAGTTTCATATATACTAGAAACATGCACAGTAATTTTATTAAACAAATGCAAAAAGAAAAGAAAAAAAAGAAATGAAAAAAAAAAATAAAAAAGATAAGAGAAGATAATGAGCAAAAAACAACACACACACAAAAACACACACACATGCGCGCACACCACTTGCCCACACACATCACCACTCTCTCTCTCTCTCTCTCTCTTTCTCTCTCAATCAGCTAGGTTAATTCTTCCATGCCAATCTTAGGGTTAACAAGATCACTGCATGAGGTAGGGTGGGTAAAAAGAAGAGAGTCCCTATGGGGGGGAGTGGCAGGTGGGGGGGGGGGGGGGGGGGGGGGGGGGGGGGGGGGGGCTGGGGGAGAGGGGCTGGGAGAGGGGGACTGGGGTGACTGAGGAAGATGGAGTGCAAAGGAGAAAATGAAGTAGGTCACCAAGTTTAACCCAGAGACTGTATCGTGCTACGAAAGCCCTTTATATTTTTTTTCGAATGATTGTAGCCCAATACATTCCTCAACTGCTTGAATTATTAAAAAAAAAAAAATCAAATTCTAATGACTGATTAGGAATTCCGAAGTTGTTTCAGTTAATGGGAATTTTTCCTTTTGGGTTCTGACTTCATATCCCCAAAAGTCATTCGAAAGAGACTTCGCTACAAAGTGAGGTTCCGTGTACGAACGAACGCACATCTCACCCATTAAAATCCCATAGGCCTACTCTTTCACGCCAATAATACCTCTGACCACCACTCCCTGACACACACACACACCCTACTTCACCCACTTTCCTGCTCTCCTCTCCCCCCCCCCCCCCCCCCCCCCCCCTCCCTGCTCTTCACTGCCTTAGTACGACATAATCATCAGCATAATGATGTTGGTCAGAAAATGGAAGAAGAAGAAGACTAGTAATAGTCAGGTCTGTTGGCTGACCTACATTGAAGAAGGCTGAATACGAATGACAAGAACATACAAAGCATGCAACCTGTGTGCCAAATCTAAATGAAAATGAATGGGACAGATTAAACATCCCCATCTGGAAGATCAAGAGAAGACCAGTTTCACTTACCTTCAATGTAAAAACACCAAATTGAGAACCAGCAGTCACAGTGGCTGGAGAAAAAATGGCTGCCAGTAACAGCATAATACGAGTTGCCCGGATGTTGTTTTACAGCAGGCCAACCTGGGAGTCTAGTCAGTCAGCTTAGGTCTAAATGAGAATTTAGATCCCTGATAGCTCAGATGTACACTATATATCTCCACTGTTTTTTGAGTTCACACAGTATGTAGGAATAAATCCAGGTTGTTTTGGGTTCGATTTTAATCATTATGTGAAATAAAAACATGGGACAAAATCTCGTGAACATATATCATGCTTACAAAAAGTTATTTCCCATTATGTACTGGTCCCTCTAAGATCTAAATTTACTGTGGTCTCCTTAAGTCATGAAGTACATTGTAAGCTGTAACTCTCAAACGATTGGTCTTTCCTCCAAATCCATTGATCTATAAATAAAACAAAGCCTGGGATCCTCTATAGCTCAGTTGTATTGTCACTGAGAAAAGAGGGAAACCTTAAGGGGACCAGAAAACGGTAGCCTTAACTCTAAAGTACAGTAGTAGATTCTAAAAAATCTCTACAAATTTGTTTCGAGCTTGTCTGCTCTCATCAGGGTAATCCTTGGGTCGCCTACCGCCGATGTTATATAGCTTGTAGGGCCCTACTTGCACGTGCGGATTGGCTGCACGTGTTTTTTGTGTTTCAAGTAAATGTTCAGGGTGCGTTTTTTTCGATGATTTGCCTGCAGTTGTTTACTATTTCAGTTTTGGTATTTAGAGTTGCTAAGTGTGGTTTACATAGTATTAACATTTTTCAGTTAGGCATAGGTTGCATCGTTTTGAAATATTGTTTTATGGTGATGCTCTTTTTATGATTTTCCAATATATATATATTATATATATATATATATATATATATATATATATATATATATATATATATATATATATATGTTTGTTTGTTTGTTTGTTTGTTTTTTGTTTTTTATTTTTTTTTTTTTTTTTTTTTGTCTTTAAGTCTCCAAATGTATTTGCTCAGTTCTGTTTGGTTTTTGTATTTTTTCTTTATTAGATGACTGTTTATGGTTTGCATATCTGGTTTGAAGTGGTTTTCCG
The DNA here is from genome assembly GCA_016801955.1 of Conus betulinus. Taxonomy (NCBI): domain Eukaryota; kingdom Metazoa; phylum Mollusca; class Gastropoda; order Neogastropoda; family Conidae; genus Conus; species Conus betulinus. Next base: position 27,984 of record JADBJO010021696.1, read on the forward strand.
TAATCCCTATATATGTTTCTTTTTTATGTTCTGATGTCACAGTGGCTTGGTATACAATATTATTATAGAGGCATTTGTTGCTTAAGGGGCACTGTTCTTTTTCAGTGCAGTTGCAAGATTTCCTTTCTCCACCCTACTTTGCTGTGTTGGTTTTCATTTTGTTAGATGAATCAATTACATTTTTGAGGTTCGGCATACATGAATAGGAGTTTGATAGGATTTTTTTGATTGTTTTTTGTTGAATTTTTTTTTTGACAGTTTGTGTTTTTTTTTTTTTAAACGATGTTGTTAGGACTAAAAAAAAATAAAGATAAAAAAAACCTCTTTCTCTACGTTTCTTTAACTCTTCCATCATACGGAGGGTTGTACGATGTAATTTTCCTTTTCCTGTTTTTCTTGTTTTCGTTTTTTTGTCATGTTGTTATCTGGGTTGTATTGTAGTCTGTAGTTGTAACCACTTTTTTGCAATGCTTCTTGGTATTCTACTGCTGCGTTATTGAATGCTCTTTTATTGCATGATAGGTTAGATAGTCTTTTGTCTATGCCATTGGGTATACTTTTTAGTATGGATGGTGGGGGGTGGTTACTTTTAATGTTTACATAGATGGGGTGTGTCATTAGGTTTCTTGTATGGCTTATGTATGTGGTTGTTGAGGTCAAGTGATATGTCAAAGTAGTTCACTACCTTTTTGTTTGCTTCAATGGTGATTTTTAAGTTTTGATTTTGGAGGATTTTGCATAGTTCTTTTTTCTTGTTTTCTATGGTTCTTGGGTTGTTGGTTAGTGACTTGAGGGCGTCGTCTCTGTATAGTCCGACTTCTTTTCCGAGTTGTGTTTGGATGATGGATAGCATGAACACTCCGACCAGTTAGCAAGTTTGGCACCATCATACGATCCCATGGTCACATCAAATGTTGAGTTTCTGTTCGTGTTCTTGATCCAGGTTTCATTTCTGCTGTGGAGTAAAGTTTTCTTAGTGTGGAGAATGAATTCCATTTCTGACCCTGTTATTTTTGTATGTTTATTGGCAAATTTCAGAGATTTAATGAGTAGGTCTTCATCTATGGATGGATAGAAGTCTATTATGTCGAATGTGATGAATACTGTATTCTTCTGTTGGTTGAGTTTTTGAACCATTGGATAACTTCGTA
>JADBJO010021697.1:0-29133 GCA_016801955.1 Conus betulinus
TCGCTTTTTTTTCTTCGACGTATGCTTCTCTATACAAAGATTCATCTACATTTTTTACGTAGTTTGGCGGGACGTGACGTAAACCGTCTTTTTTTTTTTTTTTTTCACATTGGAATCACTTTGGGCACATGTTCGAATCTCAGCAGTGTGTGTGTGTGTGTGTGTCTTTTGTTTTGCTTTTAACACATTTTTTTTCTCAGTCTCTTCCTTTTTTAATATTGAAATGAGTTAGAGCGTATGGTTTTGTACTTAAATTGCATGGATGATGCCTTTTTTGTATGATGTCTTTTCTATCTTTTTTTCTTGTTCTTTCTTTTCATTGCCTTTTTTCATGTTTGTTTTCGTTTTGTGGTCAGCTGTTTTTTTTTTTTATTTTTTATTCTATTTTTTTTGTTGTTTCTTTCTTTTTATTTTTTAACTAAACATGCATGCTTCTTCCTTTTTTTTATTAACCTTTTTTTCATATTTTTTCAGAAAAGTCAGACGTTTGCATATTATGTAATCAGTCAGACAGTCACCCAGACAGAAAAGGTGTTGCTGGTCTTTGGAAAGCAAGTCGTAAGCGAGGGGAGACTAGGCTGTTTTTTTTGTTTGTTTGTTTTTTTATCCTCGCCAGATCCTACACAAAATCTGTCGACACGAGTTCTGCAATGAATTGATCATTTAGCGCGATTTAAAAGCACAAAAAACAGGGTCATCCACTTTAAAGACACCCACTCTTCCCTCTTCACAAACAAAATTTGACTTCTCCAGCACCTGTCTCCTCTGTGGGACATCTGTGAAGAATCACACAAAGAAAGGTGATGTCTGAGTGTATCAAATCCGTACAGCCAGCTGTCAAGCTAATTTAGAGCTTGCATGTTTTGCAACGAGGACCTGGAGACAAATGGGCACAAGCAGTAAAGGGGCGGATTGAGTACGCGCAGGACTTGCATGCTGCTGATGCTGTTTACATGCAATGTTAATTTCAGAACTGGAAGAACATTCCACAAGCTTATCAGCCTGCTACAGCAGAGGCAGAAAACAAAAAAGGGCGGCCAGAGGATGAAGTTCGACTCGCAGCCTTTTCCAGAGTAGTCACTTATTTACAAGAAAAAATGATGAGCAATTAACAGTCGGTGATCTGTGCCAGAAAATGCGCGACTTTCTCGGAGATGAAGAGCCTTACTCCAAAGACCACATGAAAAAAAAAAGCTGTTGAAAACTTTGGGCAGTGACATCATTATTACCAACATTCAAGGTAGAGCAAATGTTGTCACAATCCGGATGACTGCAGAGAAAATCTTAGATTAGTTTTGGAAGACTGAGAAAGAAAAGGATTTCTTAGCTGAAGAAATGAGAATTGTTGAACCGCTGCCAAACTCCTATTGACCGATATCAAAGATCTGAATTACTCAAAGGAGGTGTACCCAACGAGAGAAGAGGTCAGTGATGTCGAAGCTAACGTTGATTATTTGCCGATTTCATTGCGTTGTTTCTACAAACAATGATGCAGAATAAAAAAAAAAGGACTGTAAACAGCCTCCATTGGTCAAGCCATCATGCATGCCATCAGATCAAACTCTTTAATACCTCCCCTTCAAACAGGGCTTGGTGTGCAAGTGCATCATCTGCATGGATCCCGGTCTTTGGTTGAACTTCTAAACAAATTACGATTCTGCTCATCATATCATGAAATTCAGCGCTTCAAACAACGCGCAGCTTCCAGCCAAGGCACAGATCTTGTCAGTGTAGGTCCTAATACTTTTATCCAGTTTGTTGCAGATAATGTGGACCACAACTTGAGAACATTGGAAAGTTCAGGGGCATTCCATGGGATGGGAATCGTAGGAGTGGTTACACCTGGTCAAAAAACCGACGAAGACCCCCTTCCGATATTCCTATCAATGTACTTTTTTCATATGTTGTTCAGTGCTAGTACTCAAACTATTGAACATAAATTCAAAACTTTTGCAATTAATCCTATGTTCGAGACTTATTTTACATTTCTGGACTCCACTAATATCTTTTTCAACATGTGAAGTCGCCAACACACTGTCGAAGTGATCAGAGACCTACTTTGGTAGATCTGGTGTTCTCCTCTGAGGATGAGATGGCGACTGATCTCAAGCATGAAGCCCCACTAGGCAAAAGCCATCATCATATTTTAACTTTTTCATTTAAGTGTTACGTATTATATGATTCTGTACAGTCTAGTGAGCGCTACAACTACAAAAAGCCGACTATGATAGCATGAAAAAGAGTGTAGAAGAGAATGATCTTGTATCTCAGATTAGAGACAAAAACGTACCAGAAGCCTGGGACTGTAAAGGCTGCTGTTGAAAAATGTGTACCTAAATGTAAAGACTGGCAAAACCACGAAGAGACGCACACCTGTGTGGTGGAATGGCAAGACTATGCGTAAGATTCGTAAGAAGAAACAAGCATACCAGCGGAACCTCCAGACGCGTGACGGCAAGGACTTTTTGGAGTACTCTAAAGCGAGAAATCAGGCCAAGGGTGCCTGCCGCAAGGCGATTGGGAACCATGAGAAGAATGTGGCTAGGGACGCAAAGAAAACCCCCAAGTCATTCTTTGCATATGCCAAGTCAAAAACCAAAGTTAGTGAGGGTATTGGAGACTTGTTGGATGATCATGGCAACCGTGTATCAGATAATAAAGGCAAAGCAGCCATTCTAAATTCCTTTTTTTTTTTTTTTTTTTTGGTTGGTATCTTCACAAGGGAATGGACTGACAATATACCAGAGGCAGAGAAAAAAGATGTAGGTGACTTTTTGAGTGAAGGGTCTTTTTCAAAAGAGACAGTGCTAAAGAAATTGAGGAACTCAAATCCCTCTAAGTCTCCTGGACCTGATGGATTGCACCCATGTGTTCTTAAGGAACTAGCTGAACAGTTAGCAGAGCCATTAGCCATACTATTTGAGTTTCATATTGAAGTGGTCCTGTACTAGTAACTTGCTTGCAGCACTGGACAAGTGGACTGAGTATCTAGATACTGGTATCTCAGTGGATGACATTTATTTAGATTTCTCCAATGCGTTTGACTGTGTGCCCCATCTCCGCCTACTCCAGAAGTTTAAGTCATACGGTGTTAACTCGTTTGTGTTGAAATGGATTCGGGATTTTCTTCATCACCACAGGCCTTCAAAAACAGACTTGACTCACATATGGCAGACAACAAATTTGCTGTGAGACTGGAGTAGTGATCTTGCCACCCACACTACTCCACCCCACCCGCTAACTGTGAAGTGTAGTTGAAGAAACCGGCAAAATTGTGAATAGTGTTTCAATCAGGAGAAAGGCCTAGTACAGGCCTACTAGTTCCTGAACCCGATATATATATTATATGATATGATAATTTGAAGAAGAAAGTGTGGCAGAAGGAGATGATCACGATGATGTTTTCGGACTCGGTCGTCTAGTCTCCTCTCAGTGGTAAGTGAAGTAGGCTAAGAATTACATTATTATTAATATCATGTCATACATCATATCATGGCATAGGCTTTAAATAGCCCTTTGCCTGCCCTGTAGAACAACTTTTTCTATTTTTTTTAATATTGACTTTTTTTTTTGGACGGATAGATTTCAGATTAAATTAGACTGTGGTTGTTTGGCAGCCAAAAAGATTTAGAAGTAGTGCAAGCAGGCTCATCTAAGCGTTCCTTTTTAAATTTTTTTTAATAATTATTTGCAAGTTATGTGTTGTATCTAATCATCATGCGTCATTGTCTGTGTGACAATTTGCAAGTGTGTAGCACTAGGGGTGTGTATAAATGTTTTAATTGCAATTACTAGATATGGTCTTTAATCACTACGCTGGAACATTTCTATTTAAAGAAATGGGAAAAGTTGTGTTATTACTTATTTCTCAAGGAGTGATTTTTTTAAAAATAAGTGATACATGCTAAGAAAGTATATTATTGAGTGTTTTGTTGCTATCAAATATCGTGGTGTGTGATTAAATTCAAGTGTGTGCTGCGAGTCGTTACTGTATGCGTAGAGTAATCTCTGCACATTGTTGGACTTGGAGAATATTTTCAAAGTATGTTATTTTATGCTTTTGCCCCTGGGCATGCATGTAAGTTGGCTGAAAGTATTTCAGTGTTGGTTAAAACAAACACTGTAATAATTCATACTAACTGTAGTGTAAGTGTATTCATCATTTCATGACAATTTTTTTTCTCAATTTTACATGTGATTGTGATTTGTATGCTTGCTGTGTAATAACCCATTTGTTCAGTGACATTCTTGTGAGACACATGGGTATGATGATGATGGATGGAGGAATTCAGATCAGCTCTATATCAATTTTCATTTACTTGCTCAGTGACTTACTAGTTGCTAGCTGATTTTCTTACTATTACAAAAAAAAGTGTAATCTATATAATATTCTTAGTATGAATTTGTTTCTTACTTTGGCCATCAAATCATTTTATTTATATCTTGCTGAATTGTTCACTGTATTCAGTGAATGGCAGGACTGCAACTGTGCAAGCCATATTAACAGGACCAGCTACTGATTGCAGAAGGAAGAATAATGTTCATGTTGAATGGTTCACTTTATTAGTGCACTGTATGGCAAGATGGCAAACAGTATTGACTTTAATTTGTGGGAAAATTGAAGCAATGTATCAGTTCATCCTTGTTGCACAGTAGCTTTTCCCATAAAGAGTTTAAAACAAGTGTAAATGATAATGAAATAGTAAAAAGTAATTTTGTTTCTTATGGAAACATTTGTCATTTTATGTATGTGTGTCTACAAATCAACATATTTTTCCCTTCAAGGTGGAGTTGTGGGGAGTGTGAAGCCATGGGTACCATAAGGAAGTGCTGTTGTTGGAGTGAGATACCAGAAATGACAAGGCTGCTGAATGAAGCCGGTGTCCAGTGTATCACACATCACCCTGGTTTTAAGTCAGTGTGTTTGGACAGATATGTCTTGCAGACGTGCTACACCTAGTATAACCAACAACATCAACGGACAATTCAAGAAGGGAATAAGCAAGTTAACAGTTACATTATTAATCTATGAACTTGTAATACTGGAAGTAGCCCATTGTAAGTATTCAATACCGCTCTCACAACCCCCACCATCTGGTACAGTGAATGGGCTTGGCTCAATATCGGCTAAAGACTGGCCCTAGGGTCAGTGCTTGGGGATATTGTCTTCCGATCCCCAAAGTTTTACGCTTGCCGACAGCTCCACACATGACAGTGGCGTAACAGCCAAGAGGCCTTGTTACCAGCTGATCAAACCCTTCTTCGTCTGTTTTTTTTTTCTTCTTCAATTCTTGAAAGCCCAAAGTAACTGATGTGAAGTGCAGCAGTTGGCTGGCTGCAGCAAACAATAAGTATGCTTGCAATATGAAATATACTGTTGCCATGGCATTGTGCAAGTCAGAAAGTGGTCTTCAGTTCAGTACTGATAGCGCAGAAATAGGTTAGCCAGTGCGGTACAGGTTCAAAACAGGATTAAGCTAAAAATGGTATTATGAACTAGTACAGTAGAATCAATGCTATATCACAAATATGTAGTGCAGTATAGAGTAGCAGTTCTGTACATGATGTCTTCTGGTTTGTACATACATTACAGCATTTGAGGGATAAAAAAATAATTATGTCATAGCATAAAGCCCTTGTTTATATCCTTAATGAAATGATTAAACAACGTGTTTTGATTTGTGTCACATTTAGCATAAACAATTTTTAACAAAACATTAAGGCAGAATCTATTAAGAGCTTGTTGAGGAATGTTTGACACCCATTTCCATCAAGTGCTACATGGGCCCTTTGACTTAAAACTACCTCAAAACAATCTGACACCGAGTTATTCAATGGTGCATCTTTTCAGCCTGCCTCACTTTTGCCCATCATTTTTTTCTTTGAAAAGCATGCAAGCAAGCACCTTAAGAAATGGCATACATTGATACAAAGAATTAGAAATTCTTTCAAAATCTTTTATGAATATTACTTAAAAAAAAAAGAAAGAAAAAAAATTCTGCAACTCCCATTGGATTCGCACTCATACATCAGGAAATGAACATGTTGCCAACCTTGATTTTAACCAGTGTGAATGTTCGTGATGAATTTCTCCATACCACCTACAGCATAAATGTTTGCATAAACATGTGAACTCATTCCTTTTGTACTCTTCTATGATTGCAGTCGCTGTTTCCTATCGGATGTGGCACGGTTTGCATGGGGTTGGCTGGGAAAGGACATCAGAGTGACCCTCCCTGCTTGTGCCGTCACGCAAATTCGAAAGGCCTATCCAAGTCCAGATGGAGTGTACACAGGTTACCTGGATGTTGGCAGCTAGAAACAACTGTGAGATACCAAGTTCAAGTTGTTTGATTCCCTAAATGTGTGACCCTTCCAAACACACCAAATTCTTTACTACTGCTAAGAACTGCTTGAGATAATGATTCTTTTCATGTGTGACTTATATCTACACAGGACACTTTCTTAAAAACTGCATTGTAAGTTATATGAAGATAAACATCTTTGTGCCTACCATTCAATAACAAAAAAATTATGAGCACAAAAGCTGTCTGCTCTTACTACAAGTACTGAGACATGTCTCTCTTTCCTCTTGTGTTAAACATTTGCCTAAATTCACTGGAACACACCACATGATTTACAGTGATAGTGATAACTTTGGATGGTATCTGCCTTAAAACTTTAATTATATGCTTACACATGCCTTATGCTGCCACTTAAATTAGGGGAAGACTACTTTGCACTGCACATGTAATGAAATGGCAAACCCATTCTGGAAAATTCAAACTGCAATAGCAACTGTCCCACAAGATCTTTTTTTCTTATTTACACTACAGGCTGAATTCTAGTAATTGTTAACACAATGAAATGTCTTGAAGACAGTCAGCCGCAGCCTGCCTAAAAAGTCTGTCATTTCAAAACAAGGAAAAGAGTATCATGTGTATTCCTCTCTTTCTTATTTGCCACCCTTGGTGTAGCGTGATTTTATGTTTTGAATGGCATCATCCTTGTCTGGTTTTCTGGAATGCTGCACACAGGGGTGGGGGTAGTGGCACTGTTTCTCGTTGTGCTTTGAGGAGCAGAAGCATTTCAGAGCTACTTCTCGTGGTTGCCAAGGAAATCACATGCTAAATCGACCTCTCGACATAGACTGCACACAAAGTATATGCTCACTGAAGAATACTGGAATTTAAACAGAAGGATACGGACTGATGTGTATATATACAACGTCATTCACACTTCATTTCTTTCAGTGTATGTCACACAACCATGAAGTGCAACTTGGTAAAATACTTTCATGTTGATACTGCTTTTTTCATGAATTGTCAAGATACACTTTGGCTTATTTGATGAAATACACACACATAATTGAGGAAAGGTTATGCGGAAATCACATAACATGGAAGGCAGAAAATAGAAGTTTTAGAACTGTCATTGTATCGAACAAGAAAATGTTTAGATGCAAATGATATCAATATCATAAAGCAGGTTCTGAAAGAGAATATGATAGTATACACCTGTGATATGCTTGCCTTTTTGTAGGATTTCTATTCGGATTTGCTGTAAAATTTTGCTGTTGTATGACATGCAAATGTTAGCAATATATAAAAGACAATTTCAGGGTGGAAAAAAATATACACAATGTTTACCAAAGGTCTGATCCTCTTTCACTTTTTGGATGGAGTAGTCTGTCTTTGACTTCTTGAAAGCAAGGTTGTACCGCTTCTTTCCTGTCTTGTCTGTTGCTTGCTTTCTATCGAAATTTTCACTGAAGTGAAGGACAGCCAAAATGTTCCTGCAAAAAAACAGCAAAAAAATTGTTGGGGAAACCACAAAATGTACATGTATGTTAAGGCACTGCAAAGGTATATCAAATAATCCATCAGGAAGTGATTTGTAACATTTAAAAAGACTGTAATCCGTAATGGAAAAAAATCAGATTAATTATAGTGTCAACAATTCTTTTTTCTCTCACTTTCTGTGCCATTACCCCATGCCCTCTTCCCGGAGTGCTGTCCACAACCACACCCTGCCTTGTCCAGATGCAGAACTGGCACTGGCAGTCTACATGGAGATGCCATATCAAATAATCAAGTCGTCATGAGGAGACACTAAACAAGGGCATGAAAGGTCACAGAACCGGAGTCTTTTTGATACTTGGAACTGTGGTGCGTGTTCTGATTGATCACAGGGCATTTCAGAACAGCAAATCCTAAATGACAAACACATCATGAATAAATGTAAAAGGATAGCAATGGAAAATGTTTGATTATAGGAGGTAAATGCCTTTGCCAGTAAAGAAAAAAAAAGAATACCTGTGGCGCATTCCTTCACATGAAAATCCACTCCTCTTGGGGGCGAGGTGTTTCAGGACAGAATGGAATGCCTCTTGCTGCTGTCTGTGGTCTAGTCGACAGCATTCGGAAATATTGGTTTATCTCCTTGACTGCAGTATTTCTAACAGCTTCACAAATAGCTTGGTTCCTGAAATACACATCAACAACATGCAACAGAAGGCAAACATGAAGAATAATGAACTACCTGCCTTTTGAAAAAAAAGAATAAAACTTTCAATATCTAGCACAGTATTGACAAAAGTGACTGTACTGATAACATTTTTGTACTTTGTGTAGTGTATGCTTTTAATTATGAGTGGCATGTGACACAATATTGTTTTCAGGCGTGCAGTGTTCCATGGTTAATACAAATCCTTGACAGTCCTTCAAAGAATTTGAATTGTAAGACCCCCTTTTTAAAGACTGAATAAGTCCAGAGTGCTGTCAAATATACCAGGTAGCTTGAAAATCAAGATTTTGATGAAGAAAATCAGTATAGAGAATTTAACATCAAGTTCCTTTTGTCACTGCCCAAAGTTTTCACTTCCATATCATCTGCTCTGACAGGATTTTACTGAAATGACTGTACGAAGCAACCAAAGCGTGGACAAAGGCTTATAATTTCCGTATTACAGTCCAGGAAATTTACAATTGAAATCTATGAAAAGTCTTTTTAAAAGTCCTTGAATTTTTTGTTTTGAAATGTGTATGAACCCTGCCAATTAAGGTAGTAGCAATCACCTTCTTGTATCCATTTCTTCTTCCTCTGTCCAACTTCAAGAGGGGTATGCAGGCAGGCAGGGAAGGAAGTAAGCTCTTCATGTCTGTGTTTATTGTGGATATGATTGGCCAAGGATAGCCACTTGTCTGACATGAGCTGTCCATCTGCTTGAGGTGTGGAAGCTTTGTGAGCTTTTCTTTAGGCCTACACAACAAAATGTCAAATCAGTCAATAAATCATCTGGTTTTGTACATGGAAAGCACAGCAGATCAAATCCATTTGGTGCTTGCAACTAATGCATGTGATCAATATTTTTAAGTTAAAATGACAGATACATGGCTGGGAAAAGTCACTGGGATAGTATATATTCATACATTCCTGTGGAGTATTACTTTTAGATAATGAAAAACATTATGCAGCCTAGGCTTTATAGAGTCCAAACAACTTTGCACCAGCCTCATATTTCTTTAACATAGACATCTTTAATATAGTATTCCCTCAAACATTTAAAACTTGTTCCGAGAACAGTAAAGATAGGGAACACTTTCAAAAAACAATGAAACTGGGCATACATGAAATAAAATGACTATGTTATATTAATGCCTCTTTTGATTTTTCAAGTTATGTTTGATGCATAAAATTTATAGCAAGTTTATGCATGACACTGAAACTAAACGTTTAATGTGAAGTACCAGAAGTATGGGAAATTACAGACTTTGTTCTAACCTTTTTCCACATGCCACACGTCAGTGGAACGTCTTGTGAGCTTCATGTTCTCACAAATGTGTTTCACAATCATGGTGTGCCAGTCGGTGATGATTTCGCTTATATTGAGTCTTTCCCTTTCCAAAAAATCCACAGCTCGCACCAGGCCTTCCTTCTCCATATGGCAGCGGTTTCCCACCTCATTGCTCTTTAAAGAAAACCACATGCACACACATTATAGCAAAAACAGTCTTGACCAGTGTTTCTGTAATTCTTGATTTGTTTTCCCCATTTTTGAGACATTCAAAGCCTTGAACATTTTCATTTTCCTGTGTTTTCATGTCTTGTCAATGATTCAGCTTCTATATGGGGCCATATCATGGTTACCTTGTTAAAATAAATAGTATATGCATGTTCATCATCCCCCACTCCACCTTCCCCTTCCCCCCCTCTCCCTCCACACCCACCTCAGAAAAAAAAAAAGTAGATATGTACACACCTGGACCAACCGAACGTCAACAACTTTCATGAAGTCGAGGTCAAGTAAGGTGTATGTGCCATACTTAGCACAGTGGCCAGGAGAGTCAGCTCTCCCATCACCTCTGAGGGTAAGATCTTGACCAGACTGTTTTGCTCTGTCCAGGTAGTGTGCCTGCCAGCTGTGTCATTCTGCTTTCACAGCAGGTGACAGAAAGGCATTCTGATGGGAAAAAAAGGTGTTGTCAGATATGGCGGCAACACCCATATGTTGCAGGAGTCTTGGGGCCTTCCTTGGCAGAGAACCTGTTGAAAGACATGCACACATCATGCACATATAAACACACAAGAACACACAAGGGGAACATAATCCCACTCACTGCTGTGCAAAATTTGTATGTACAAATGAAATGTGCAAATAATCCCACTCACTGCTGTGTGCAAATTTTGTGTGTACAAATGAAATGTGCATTTACGTTGCTGCATAAATTACGACTTTAGAAAGAGCAGCAAAGTGTAATGACTAAAAACAGTCAAAATTCCAAGGCCCCTGTGCGTGTGTGTGTGTGTGTGTGTGTGTGTGTGTGTGTGTGTGTGTGTGTGTGTGCACACTGCAGTACATAAATCAAACCATAGCAACAAGAGTCTTTGTTTGACTACACGGTTTTACTGTAATCCTAGCACAGTTGTCACTTGGAAAAAAAAGCCTTTCATCACCCCTGACATGTGTACAACCACATATAAAGCAGTACATTACCTGAAAACAAAATCGATGCAGACATCAGGAGGTTGCCAGCTGGCATGTCCCTGATGAGAGGCTGGCTGGTCCCATGTCAAAGACATCAGGCAGTGTGGACATTCCTGACTGACGCAGACCATGGACCCCTTTATGCAGAATACCAGAGTTGGCTGGTTTTCCACACTGATGGCAGTTTCTGAACAGCTGCATGAAATTGTCTTCGAAGACAATGTGCTTTGATGCTTCGGGATTCAGTTGATGCTGTGTGGTTCTTGCAAGACAGAAAGAAAATGCACTTAGTTTGGGAACACAGTTATATGTCGGATTCTGTCAACAAGAGAAACAATACAAATAAGGACTCACGAAGGCTGAATACTGGACCCGACAATGGCATTGTAATGCCAAATTCAGATTTCTGTAGTCATTTTTAAACACTGACACAACACAAAAGGAAACCAACCATCACCACCACAAAAGGAAAAGAACTGTGAACTGACCTTTCAACTTCAATGACTTCTTCACTTGTGTCACTTTCTGGGGGAACATACTCCTCTTGCTCCATTTCCTCTTCATCAGACTCAACAATATCACTCGGTAGCTCTTGCTCAGTCAGGTGAAGAGTTCAGCATTGTATGACTCGTCCAATGTCAGGTCACACTGAGTTGCCCGTGTTCACAGAGAAGGTGTGCCTTGCAATGTACATTGTACACCTGGTGCAAACAAACAATGCAAGTGTTACAACTTTCCCATTTATATAGGTTTCTGCAAATATTTTTCAGAGGAAACGACAATGAAAATATACACCTCTGTCCCCTATCTACAAACAACACACACCCTGCACATAAAATAGAAAAAAAAAACAAACCCACAGAAACATCATGAAAAATAAATAAAGTCACACACACACACACAGAAAAAGAGAAAGTGTTCCTCTCCAAATGAATGAAATGACCCAAGATTACAGCGTGATCATGGCGAAGGGAAATCCAGACACACCTTTTCACCTTTCATTGCAGTTTGCGGGTGAACCTGAACTTTTTTGGTTTTCCTCCCCCACAGTACCTTTCTGAAAATTGTTTACAATTCACACAATCAGCATCAAGCTTTTGCACAGTCTTCAAGAAATCTTTTCAGCTATTACTTGATCACACATGGGTGTATCATTGCCCTAAAGTTCATTGGTAACATATTTGTTTTAAAACATGCATGCAATCTAAGTTCATATGTAACATATTTGAGTGAATACATGCATGCAAATCTTTTTAGCTATTACTTTATCGCACATGGTGTATGGTTGCCCTAAAGTTTATATCGATCTATTTTCTGACATTATATGTGGGAATCCATGCATGCAACGAGTCCACATGGCACATTCTGTATACAAACAAAAAAAGAAAAACTCTTCCCCACCCACCCATCCACCCTCCTTCCCAGTTCCAGTGCACAAGTTTATACATAAAATATTTCTACTCTGTCAGACATAAAGTTCTGTTTAACTGAAGTCTTCGACATACTACCCGCTACACTGTGTCACAGACTTGTGTTTCTGGAGGCAATTACAGGTTTCAAAGCAAATAAAGAAGTGAATGATATTTTTCACTTCACATGAGCTGATGAAGTACAAACACATACATAAGACATTCTTCTTTAGCAAAGAATGAAGAAAACCCTTGCTAAACAAATGCATGTGCACACACACACACACACACCACACACACACACACACACACACACACATTATGCTGCCAATTGCCATCTGTTTGACAACTGGTAATTTACATGTGCCACATCATGATGATCATGCGAATGATCATCCACACAACATTCTTCTGCATCAGGTAGTGCTATCTCCTCACATGCCTCAGACATATCTCAGCAATCATCTGAAATTGTTAACTGTTTTACATTTATATTTTACATTTACACTTGCAGCCCTGCAGGGTTCAGAGGTATCAGTTAAAGAGAACTGCTTAAATTCAGTAGAGAAATACTGCCACTATGTATCATAATGAAAACAGAGCAGGTTGTTGATCATCTGCACCAAAGATATAATTTAAAATAGGCATCACACTTTCAGAATATCAATGCAACAACAGAAACAACAAAGTTAACCTTCTGGAATTTACTGCCATGGAAGTCGATGGAAAAAAAATCTTAATACTAGCGATAGAAAACTACATAAAAGCGTTCTATAACATTAGGTGAGGTCATATTACAACATCAATAACAAGGGAAAAAGATTCAAATGCAGTATCTTTTGTCTTTTAATCTTTTTAACACAATGCAACATCTAAACTCCACAAATTTCCTATTAATGATAGCAGTACTAATACAATTTTTAACACATATTCAATGTAACATGCAAGTCAACACACACACACACACACACACAGCACTTAGCACACACATTGGCATGTACACAACTTTCCCCCTGGCAAACTGTCATGCTCACCACACCACATCACATCATTACCACAAACACGACAAGGGCACATGATGTTAGATCATATCTGTTTTAAAACACTGCATAGCTATTTGATTCAATGATACACTACTGTGTGAAATGTAACACATGATTGTTTCTGATTAATTTGAAGTACCTATAGTTTTGCTACTTTAGCTGAATATCCCTTTGCTACTTTAGCTGAATATTGCATGTCACCATCAACTATGTACACACTACACTGTACACATGTGATACTGTTCAATAAAACAAGGACTTACTCTTTGGCGTTCCCTTTTCTGATAAGCTCCTCTCTCTCTGTTCACACCTTTCAGTACACTCGTTGAGCACACTGGTGCTGTGTCAGAGCTGCTGTCGTCGTGATACATGTTGCTGATGCAGACTGGCAGTTTGATACTGTGGCTGTTGAGGTAATAACTGTTGAAAACTTAGTTGTAACCAAGAAGGTTAGATCACCTATCAAATCTCCTTGGTTGTAACTGCTAAGCGGCGCGGTTTTTGGATTGTGGGCACAGCACCTGAAGTAAAATTCTTTTTCTTTTCATCTGAAATACCTAGCAGCGCACAGCTGGCAGGGCAGCAATCAGACTCAAAGTGAAGATGACACACGGCCGAGTTCTTGGTTGGTGTGCCGAAGGAAGGTCCGAGTTGGCCCGGCATGTTTGCACGAGCCTAATCCACTTCTTTCGAGTATCTGGATCAGATGGAAATGTGTGTGCAAAAAATCTCCGTCTCCCGTCCCGCTCAGCTGCTGCACTCGCCTACAGCACAAGATCTGCCACCCCATGTGTAGGTCGCGGCTGACGGCCACTCCATCAAGTGACGTCACGGTTTTTTGGTCTACGCGCGGGGTTTGAACAGGTGTGCAAAAGTCGTTTTTTATCTATTAAATTCTTCCGGCGAATTTTTTTTTTAAAAATGAATACCATACTGAAGTCATATGACATGTAGACCTGTTTTTAACAAATTATCAAAAATTTCTAAAGTAGACTGCTTGTGACGTCTCTTATATAAAGAAGGCCTTTTTTTTTTTTTTTTTTTTTTTTTTGCTGCATTGGTATTTTTTTCTGTCACATTCTGAATATGCAGTACTTCGTCACGTTGCATTTAGGCCTATTACAATTCTGGCTCGCTCAACGTCGACACGCACTAACCTTGTAAGCGTAACTTGTCATACCGTCCAAAAACCTTCCTGAACACTGCCATTACTACATTATGAGCTTATAATTAAGGTATTCACAGAGACAGACAAGGAAAAATATTCACTAACACAACCCGTATTACTGAATCACTGTTCGGGTCCTTGGAAGCGTGCGTAGTAGACCGGACGGAGACGGGCTGCCTCACACGAATTTATTTGTATCGCGATGTGAAAAGGCGCTCACGAGAAAGCAAAAATTGATGTTGTGGCGGAGTTAGAGGGAAAAAAAGAAGAAAGAAACGCTGAACACACGACACGCCGTTTTTCTGTGCATCTGATCATATACATACATACATACATATATATATATAATATATATATATATATATATATATATATATGCAGATACTATATGATGTGTTGTGTAGGTGTGGTGTGGGGGGGGGGGGGGGGGGGGGGGGGAGAGATGGATGTGTGTGTGTACAAAGTTATACTTTACAGATGTGTTGCACAGAATTTGCTTTCCAATTGATATCATCCAGATAATTTCACACATTTATTATTAGTTCAATTTCAAACATTGATTCTAGGCACCGAAAGAATGAATTGAGTGATTTTTGATGTATGATGTGATGTGTGTGTTGAAATTATTAACATTGAATATTTAATTGCGAACAGTTAAAGCCGTGAATAGAAGTGACATTACTGAAAATGTAAGACACACACACACACACACGCACATACAGACACACACATACACCCACACCCACTTTCTCGCACCACCACCACCACCCCACATCCACACACGCCCGCGTCTGATCAAGTCAGCATATAGTAACGGTTTATAGTGTAGAAGTGTATAACTATCATTTATTTAATAACTTTTTGGGCTTGTTGTTAAGACTGTTTCTTGTTCTGGATTTGGTAAACCAAAATGCAGTAATTGGTAAATTTTGAAAGAGTATGACTATGATTATTCCCAATCTTTCTTGCCTTCGCTCTCACACAACGTCCATACAGCTCATTAATATTGAATCGTATTGGATATAATCTCTGTTGGCATGTTTATGTGTGATTTTTTTTGTGAAAATGAATGAAAGCCGGCGGCCAGTTTCTCGTCGTTGAAGAGAAGCATGACAAGCGTGAAAACATGAGGGGAGAGGTTCGATTTGCACGACCGTCAAAATCACGGCTCTAATCAGACCCGGTCTGGCCTGGGGCGCACGGTGCTTCGACCGTCGTCACCAAGCTGATAAACCTGAACAGGCTTTTCTCTCCCGGACGGACGGCGCACGGTTGGGTTCGCTAGGCACAGACTTTGTTTGCCAGGCTTACATCTTTGCGATCGTTACCGTCTTTCTTTGCATTTCATACACAACCGTACGAATTACCTGTAATAAACAAATCGATAATTTATGTCCACGATAGGCATAATGCATACGTGTCTGGTCGTCTTCTGTGCTGGATCAGAAGGTCTACCCGCTGTCTTTAGCGGCACGTACCGTCTTCGGATTAGCTCATGGTTTGAATTCAGAGTGTTATTCTAGGCAAGTTTTGTACCACGGATTATGAGTCTTTGCCACCCATTGTTATTGTACTGACTTACGACAAACCCCCATTGAAAATAGTTACGTCCAGGACTCACTCGCTTTCATCAGACTAGTGATATAGGCAGCATGTTTTCATACACAATAATCTGCCTTTGTAGGCATATCATTAGTGATATGGGCACCCACGTTTTCATTCACAATACTCCGCTTTTGTAAGAAGATAATGATATGGGCACCATGTTTTTATTTATAATATACTGCCTTTGTAGGCAGATACAAAATTAATGTAATGAATTGTTGTAAAACTCTTACCACAGGCCAGTGTTATTCCACAATATTGTAAAGAAAATTGTTAAAAGCAGGGCTAGTTGCATTAACAACATGTAAAATATTTATTCTTTTCAATCAAATCTGAATAAAAAAGTGCAATTGGCTTTTGTGCTTAAACTGTACTATCGTATATTAACAACATTATTTTTGTATTATATTTATAATGTATTTTATTTTCATTGTCAGACCAAAGCGAAAAATTTTGTTCACCAGTCGGGCTCGGATGTTATTTGAATCATCTCCCTTGGTTCATGTTTACAGGAGCTGCTCTTCCAGATGGTAAACCCCTGTGCGTGTGACGACTGTGTTGCAGATCTTAGACATAGGTAGGACAGTTAAACTGCATGGTATTCTTGTATTGTCACATTGTGAATGGGTGGTACTTCGTCACGTTGCATTTCTTATGTCTTTCTACACACAGTTCGAGTTCTGGCTCTTTTAAAAGTCGACGCGCTCTACACCGTGTAAACACCATCTGTCACACTGCTAATACAGCTCGTTGAAACTTGCTGAGCACTGCATTACTTATAAATTTAGAAATACAGCTAAACAAAAGACAGAATGGCCCGGTTTGTGCACTGAAAACTTCCACCGTGATACCTGACACTAATAACTCAGCATGTTACATTGAATGTGACGTTCCATCTCAAGTGGCCTTGAATTCGAGTAGGGGACGAAGGACAGAGGTAGAAAGGCAGAAGGGGGGGGATGTGGGAGTAGCGCGGGGGAGAAGCAGCGCTATGAGGGAGAGAAGGCATTAATGTCAAACGGTATCTTCTCTGGCACCAAACAGGGAACATCGAAACTTGGGGTTTGTATTGCAAGTATCATGTTGTAAGGGAACTAACTGCGTTTGCCCAGTCATTCCATTGTGCAGAGCTATGTCCCTTGAAACAGACCACACTGGCAGGCAGGGAATTTCTATGAATCGTCCGTTTTCGTAGTTTGCAGGGAACCTAGATTCACTCTCGCCCCACTCGTAAATCCTAGCAAGCACACATGTCAGCTGCCTCTGAGCGAATTTCATCTCCTGGATGAGAATCTGATAAGTCTTTTGATAAATGCTTTGATAGCGAAAGCATGTTGCCCGAAACAGACGTTGAAGACCAGATTTGGTCAAACCCAGCCTGTGATGAGTCGCACTCTGTTTTCATCGTACATCCGTTCAAAGTCACTTGTGAACCTTCCAGGTCCATTTTCACTTTCCAGAATAAACCAAGGTAGCAAGCAACAGTAGCCTGAAAATTGCCACAAACTGTTCCTTGACGATCATGTGGGGGATGCCTATATGTCAGAAGACCCGTTAGTCAGAAGTCCCCACTAGTCAGAAAAATCAGTTGGCATTCAGTTTGTAATGAATGTAGGGGATTACCGCTGATAGGCCAAAAAATGATGATCACAGAATTTCTATCTGACCTACAGTAACTGCCCTACGGTGTTGTTTGTCAAATATTCATACAAACTGAATTTCCGTTTTTTTCATGTTTCCTACATTTTAAGCCCTACATTAACATGTAGGGAATGGGGGATGCCTTATTGTCAGAAGTCCTGATAGTCAGAAGGCCCACTAGTCAGAAGGTCGGTTCGTTAGTCAAAAAACTAATGGGCCCTTCTGACTAATGGGCCTTCTGACTAATGAGCCTTCTGACAAAAAGGTAGGCACCCAATCATGTCAGCACATCAAATCTTTAGCTTTTAAAAGTTTTTGTTCATGTTAGTAATAGATAAAAATAGATTTTGCTGTTTAACATGCCCCCAATTTTGTACAGCTAGGGTTTCACAGACCCACGCTCTGTACAGAAGAAGAAGATCAATACTTCTCATTTCTCAGTATCCATTGAGTATCACAGACCCACATTCAGTACAGAAGAAAAACGTCAATACTTCTCATTCCTCACTATCGACTGAGTCTCACAGACCCACAATCAGTACAGAAGGAAAACGTCAATACTTTCATTCCTCACTATCGACTGAGTCTCACAGACCCACATTCAGTACAGAAGGAAAACGTTAATAT
Source organism: Conus betulinus (assembly GCA_016801955.1). Lineage (NCBI taxonomy): Eukaryota > Metazoa > Mollusca > Gastropoda > Neogastropoda > Conidae > Conus > Conus betulinus. Next base: position 18,481 of record JADBJO010021697.1, read on the forward strand.
TTCTCAACCCTCAGTATCGACTGAGTCTCAACAGACCACACTGCACTTTGTACAGAACAAGAACGTGAATACTTCTCATTCCTCATCTGCTAAGTCTCACAGACACGACACTTTGTACAGAAGAAAATCTGAATACTTCTCATTCCATCATCTACTGAAGTCTCACAGGCTCACACTTTGTACAGAGAAAATGTGAATACTTCTCAATTCCTCAGTTTCCAGTGGATCTTCACAGACCCATTACTTTTTGTACAGAAGAAAAACGTGACTACGTCTCATTCCTATCAAGTTGCATTTCACAGATCCACACTTTGAAGGCATGTTGACGTCTAGCAAAACTGATTTATTTTTTCGTTTTTTTCTTTTTTCCTTTTTTACACCTGGTTTTATCCCCCCCCCCCCCACCCCCCCCCCCCCCCCCCCCCCCCCCCTCCCCCCCCCCACCCCCCCCCCCCCCACTCCCCCCCCCCCCCCCCCCCCCCCCCCCCCCCCCCCGCTTTGTTTTCTTCTTATGTTTGTTTTCTTTGTATGTTTTTGATCACGGCCCTCTTTACATCACAGTGGTAATACATGATTCTTTATGTCCATGTGCGTCCATCAATCTATGGTTAAGATTAAGGTCTATTATCGTTCTCCGCTTATTGTGTGCGTGTTATGTCTGAGTCTGTACGTGCGCGCGCGTTGTGTGTGTGTGTGTGTGTGTGAGTCCGTGCGTGTGCGTCCGTGCGCGCGCATGTGTGTGTGTGTGTGTGCGTGCGAGCATGTGTGCGTGATTGAGTCGTGCCGGTGTGTGTGTGGTGTGTGTGTGTGTGTGTGTGTGTGTGTGTGGGTCAGTACAAACACTTGTGTAATAGGACAGTAAATGGTTTCAGTCAGTCAGTCAGTGTGTGTGTGTGTGTGTGTGTGTGTGTGGGGTGAGTGTGTGTGTTTTGCAACATCACATGATGCTAAGTCAGTCCCCAGTAATGCTTACTTATTTTCGTTTCTCTTGACCACGTTTACCGATTTAAGTTCGCTTTTGATGGTTTTCGGGTGTATAATATGTTGAATACACATTTAACCTGAAACTCTAGTCTGAAGTGGATGCATTAACTATTCACGATCTCCCAGAAGAATTTAGGTCAATCATGTCTAACGACTGGTTTGGTGAAAGTCATTTTATGAACAGCCTAGCCAACTGCGGAGGTCCTTATCAGAACTGTCACATTGTGCGGTTTGATTCGGTTCCTTAAATGCTTGTCTAAGACAAAGCATGAACAAACCCGTCCTTTTCCGGCAAAAATTACTCACTCATACACCCTTTGAAACTGGATCTCTTTCTCACAGAAATCTCAGATCAAATGAAGAAATATCTCTGTAGGAAAGAAAAAAAAAACAAACGAAAACAACACACACAACGCCTGGATCATCCTGAACAAAGTCTTCTTGGAGTCTGCTAGTTTAGGCCAATGTTCTGTGAATCATGACGCTATTACGTGTTTTATTATAGTGAGCGTCTCCTAAGTAATGGGGGGCAGCTGGAAGCATCCTCAGGCTACTTTTTACCCTACACTAGTGTGGCCCAGGACCAGTATCTGTCAGTCTACTCGTTTCTTTCTTACGGGTGTAGCAGGCCAAATTCTACCTCGTCCAGAACAGGCCGCCGTATACAGTGATCTAGTCCGGAATAGACCCCGTGTAGTCTGACCTGCGCCAGACTACACCCGGGATATGAACTAGCCCAGGCTACTTTAGTATGGAGCAGTTTTTGGTGTTGGGCAACAAGCTTTACGGTAAAACTCCAAATAATACGATGACTACACCCAGGATATGAACTAGCCCAGGCTACTTTATTATACTCGGGGATAGTTTAGCCTTGGCAGTTTAAATATCATCTGGGCCATCCTACAGTATTGAACATGGAACACCATCGTAATTTATTTGGAGTTTTACCGATAAAGCTTATTGCCCGACACCCACAAACTGCTCCATACTCTTTTAAATGCTTTTTGATGAGTACACAGATTTGCGTAATATTATGATGAAAGTTGATTAGTAAAAGTTAAAAAAAAAAAAAAAAAAAAAAATTTGAAAAAAAAAAAAAAACTGATGAACGGGAGTGGAACTTTACATTCATATTATTCGTGCGCCTGCACACAGAACATATTTCAACACTATGATACAGACGAAGTTTTGGAAAATATTGAAATATATTGTGGTCAAAATAGGTTCATTACAGCTGTACGTGTCTAATTGTCAAGAGCTATAGACCTATAGCATTCATGATGCTAACTGAAATTGACCTTTAATTTCATTCACAATATTAACCCGCCTTTTCCGGCAGATACAAAATTACCATTGTATTGAAAACTTTGTAGATTTAATCTGAAGTGTTGCAATTCTTTGATATTGTAAGAAAAAACTTTTGAACAGCAGGGCTAGTTGCATTAACAACATGTAAAATGTTTATTTTTCAAGATCTGGATAAAAGTGCAATTGGCTTTGCTTAAAACTGTACTATCGTATTAACAACATTATTTTGTATTATATTATAATGTATGCGTTATTTTTTCATTGTCAGACCAAAGGCGAAAAAATCTGTTGCACAGGTCGGCTCGGATGTTATTTGAATCATCTCCCTTGGTTCATGTTTACAGGAGAGCTGCTCTTGCAGATGGTAAACCCCTGTGCGTGTGACGGGACTGTGTTGCAGATCTTAGACATAGGTAGGACAGTTAAACTGCATTGGTATTCTTGTATTGTCACATTGTGAATGGGTGGTACTTTCGTCACGTTGCAATTTCTATGTCTTTTCTACACACAGTTCGAGTTTCTGGCTCTTTTTAATGTCGACGTGCTCTACACTCGTGTAAACACCATCTGTCACACTGCTAACATACAGCTAATGAAACTTGCTGAGCAACTGCATTACTTATAAATTTAGAAATACAGCTAAACAAAAAAGACAGAATGGCCCGGTTTGTGCACTGAAAACTTCCACCGTGATACCCGACACTAATAACTCAGCATGTTACATTGAAATGTGACGTTCCATCTCAAGTGGCCTTGAATTCGAGTAGGGGACGAAGGACAGAGGTCGAAAGGTAGAAGGGGTGGGATTGTGGGGAAGTAGCGAGAGAAAGCAGCGCTATGAGGAGAGAAGGCATGAATGTCAAACGGTATTCTTCTCTGGCACAAACAGGAAACATCGAACTTGGGTTTGTATTGCAAGTATCATGTTGTAAGGGAACTAAACTGCGTTTGCCCAGTCATTCCATTGTGCAGAGCTATGTCCCTTGAAACAGACCACACTGGCAGGGAATTTCTATGAATCGTCCGTTTTCGTAGTTTGCAGGGAACTAGATTCACTCTCGCCCCACTCGTAAATCCTAGCAAGCACACATGACAGCTGCCTCTGAGCGAATTTCATCTCCTGGATGAGAATCTGATAAGTCTTTTGATAAATGCTTTTGATAGCGAAAGCATGTTGCCCAAAACAGACGTTGAAGACCAGCTTTGGTCAAACCAGCCTGTGAAGAGTCGCACTGTTTTCATCGTGCATCCGTTCACGTCACTTTGTGAACCTTCCAGGTCCATTTTCACTTTCCAGAATAAACCAAGGTAGCAACACAGTAGCCTGAAAATTGCCACAACTGTTCCTTGACGATCATGTCAGCACATCAAATTCTTTAGCTTTTAAAGTTTTTTTGTTCATGTTAGTAATAGATAAAAACAAATTTTGCTGTTTAACATGCCCCCATTTTGTACAGCTAGGGTTTCATAGACCCACGCTCTGTACAGAAGAAGAAGATCAATACTTCTCATTTCTCAGTATCCATGAGTCTCACAGACCACATTCAGTTACAGAAGAAAACGTCAATACTTCTCATTCCCACTATCGACTGAGTCTCACAGACCCACATTCAGTACAGAAGAAAAACGTCAATATCTTCTCATTCCTCACTATCGACTGAGTCTCACAGACCCACATTCAGTACAGAAGAAGAAACGTTAATATTTCTCAACCTCAGTATCTGAAGTCTCACAGACCCACACTTTGTACAGAACAAGAAAATGTGAATACTTCTCATTCCTCATCTACTGAGTCTCACAGACTCACACTGTGTACAGAAGAAAATGTGTGAAACTTTCTCAGTCCTCATCTACTGAGTGTCACAGGGCTCACACTTGTACAAGAAGAAAATCTGAATATTTCTCATTCCTCATCTAATGAGTCTCACAGGCTCCACACTTTGTACAGAAGAAAATGTGAATACTTCTCATTCCTCATCTACTGAGTGGTCACACAGGCTCACACTTTGTTACAGAAAGAAAAATGTGAATACTTATCATTCCTCAGTTTCCAATGGAGTCTCACCAGGCCCATTACTTTGTACAGAAGAAAACGTGACTACGTCTCATTCCTATCAAGTGCGTTTCACAGATCCACACTTTAAAGGCATGTTGACTCTAGCAAAAGCTGATTTAATTTTTTCGTTTTTTTTTTTGTCTTTCTTTTTTTTTTTTTTTTACCTGGTTTATTTTCAACGCCCCCCCCCCCCCCCCCCCCCACCCCCACCCCCCCACCCCCCCCCCCACCCTTCCCCCACTTTGTTTTCATTTTGTTTCTTATTGTTTTGTTAGGTATGTTTTGATCACCGGCCCTCTTTGCATCACAGTGTAATACATGATTCTTTATGTCCATGTGCGTCCATCAATCTCTGGTTAAGATTAAGGTCTATTATCCTTCTCAGCTTATTGGGGTGGTTTTGTTATGTCTGAGCCTGTGCGTACGCGTGGTGGTGTGTGTGTGTGTGTGTGTGTGTGTGTGTGTGTGTGTTGTGTGTGTGTGTGTGTGTGCGTCAGTGCGTGCGTGCGCGCGCATGTGTGTGTGTGTGTGTGTGTGTGTGTGTGTGTGTGTGTGTGTGTGTGCGAGCGTGCGTGCGGGCGAGCGCGCGCGGGCGCGCGTGTGTATGTGTGTGTGTTTTCCAACATCACATGATACTAAGTCCAGTCCCCAGTAATCTTTACTCTGTTTTCGTTTCTCTTGACCACGTTTACCGATTTAAGTTCGCTTTTAATGTTTTTCATGTGTATTATTGTTGAATACACGTTTAGCCTGAAACCCTAGTCTGAAGTCTGATGCATTAACTTTTCACAAATCTCCCAGAAGAATTAGGGCCAGTTATGTCTAACGACTGGTTTTGTGAAAGTCATTTTTATGAACAGCCTAGCCAACTGCGGAGGTCCTTATCAGAACTGTCACATTGTGGTTTGATTGGTTCCTTACATACTTGTCTAAGACAAAACATGAACACAACCGTCTTTTTTTCTGAACAAAGTCTTCATGGAGTTTGCTAGTTTAGGCCAAATGTCCTGTAAATCATGAGCTTTACGTGTTTTATAGCGAGTGTCTCATAACAAATGGTGGGCAGCTCCTAGTACCTAACACCAGTGTGGCCCCATGGACGGAGTAACTGTCAGCATGCTCGTTTCTTTCTTTTTGGTTGTAGCAGGCCAGGTTCTATCCGTCCAGAATAGGCCGCCGTATGTAAAAGTGGCTAGTCCAGAATATGACCCCGTGTAAACTGACATGGGCCCAGAACATACCCCGGATATGCCTAGCACAGGTACTTATATACTTGGGGCCTAGTTTGGCCTTCACACTGTTTTTTAATCTGAGTTTATCTTATGAACCCCCCCCCCACCTGAATACGTTCCCTTTTTTCATTTCCTGTTCACATGAGAGAAAGTCAGGTGTGTCTAAATGGTTTGTCGTGAAGATACAAGGACCAGGAACTGCACGCGCGGAGGAAATTTTCTAAACATTGAAGTTTTCACCACAGTTTGCTTGTTTACCTTAAAATGTAGCTGTACATCATGAGCTTTACATGGGTTACATACGTCGAGTTTTTCTAACAAAGGGGGGGGGCTGGTTGAAAAGGGTAAGTTCGCTTTTTAATGTTTTCATGTGTATATTGTTGAATACACGTTTAGCCTGAAACCCTAGTCTGAAGTCTGATGCATTAACTTTTCACAATCTCCCAGAAGAATTAAGGTCAGTTATGTCTAACGACTGGTTTTGTGAAAGTCATTTTTATGAACAGCCTAGCCAACTGCGGAGGTCCTTATCAGAACTGTCACATTGTGTTTTGATTGGTTCCTTACATGCTTGTCTAAGACAAAACATGAACAACCCCCGTCTTTTTTTTTTTCTGAACAAAGTCTTTATGGAGTTTGCTAGTTTAGGCCAATGTCCTGTAAATCATGAGCTTTACGTGTTTTATAGCGAGTGTCTCATAACAAATGGTGGGGGCAGCTTGGCCAGTTTTTATATCCTCTGAGTTATCTTATACTCCCCCCCCCGTTTTCTTTTTTCATTTCCTGAAATACTTTCATAATTAAAAGGTGTGGTGAATATTGCCGAGAAGTACAATGCTAGGAAACAAGACTGGTTGAATGCACGGCGGGAAATTTTTAAACATGAAATTATCCAACAATAAAATGTTACTTAAAATGGGGGGGGGGGGGGGGGGGGGGGGGGGGGGGGAAGTTGAAAGCAATTACTGTATTTGTTTTTGGATGAGAGAATTGTGTAAGTGAAATTGTAAGGTATTGAACATTTTAGGACATGGAACACCGTTTTAATGTTTTGGATTTTTACCGTAAAGTTTGTTGTCCGACACCACAAGTTGCTCTGATACCTTTTATGAGCTTTTGATGAGTACATGGGTTTACATAATGTTACAACGAAAGTAAAAGAAATTGTAGAAAAAAAAAAAAAAAAGCACTGACGAACGGTAAGGGGAAAATTACGTTCACATTACACGTACGCCTGCATACAGGAAATGTTTGAACAATTATGCTATAGACACAATTTTGGGGTATATTGAAACATTTCCTGGTTAAAGCAGATTCGTAACAACCATCGGCTACTGACTAATTGTTTCAGAGATCTATGACCTATCGCGCAAACTCGTAACACAAGCAGCAAATTTTTATATGGTTTTTTTTCTTCGTTTACATTAAATAACCCGCCTTTTTCCGGCAGATTCAAAATTACCATAATAGTGACTTTCAAAGATTCGTGCTTACTTTTGAAGCAATTCTTTAATTACAATATTGTAAAAAAAGAACCTTTGAACAGCAGGGCTAGTTGCATTAACAACATGTAAAATATGGATTCTTTTCAAGAACCAGAGAGTAAGTGCAATTAGCTTTGCTTAAACTGTACTATCGTATTAACAACATTATTTTGTATTATATTATAACGGTATTTTTTTTTTCAATGTCAGACCAAAGCGAAAAATCTGTTCGCACAGTCGTCTCGGATGTTATTTGAATCATCTCCCTTGGTTCATGTTTACAGGAGCTGCTCTTCCAGATGGTAAACCCCTGTGCGTGTGACGACTGTGTTGCAGATCTTAGACATAGGTAGGACAGTTAAACTGCATTGGTATTCTTGTATTGTCACATTGTGAATGGGTGGTACTTCGTCACGTTGCATTTCTATGTCTTTTCTACACACAGTTCTTTTTAATGTCGACGCACTTTACATCGTGTAAAACACCATTTGTCACACTGTTAATACAGCTGATGAAACTTGCTGAGCACTGCATAACATATAAATTTGGAAATACAGCTAAACAAAAAGACAGAATGACACGGTTTGTGCACTATAAACTTCCACCATGATACCCGACACTAACAACTCAGCATGTTACATTGAAATGTGACGTTCCATCTCAAGTGGCCTTGAATTCGAGTAGGGGACGAAGGACAGAGGTAGAAAGGTAGAAGGGGTGGGATGTGGGAGTAGCGGGAGAAGCAGCGCTATGAGGAGAGAAGGCACTTACGTAAAACGGCATCTTCTCTGGCACAAACAGGAAAACCGAAATTTGGGTTTGTATTGCAAGTATCATGTTGTAAGGGAACTAACTGCGTTGCCATTCATCTCTTGCCAGCTTACAGACCAAAAGTGTGAAAACACAACCTATCACTAAAAAGCAAGTGCAGTGTTGGACACAAGAAAGTGTTGATGAATTACAGGCTTGTTTTTTGAATGTACAGATTGGAATTTGTTTTTTGAATTCTAGTTTTGACATTACGAAGCCACCGATGTTATTCCAGCTACATTTCTTTCTGTGAACACATGATTGTACCTACTAAAACTATCAAATATTTCCCAACAACAAACCTTGGGTTACAAAATCTCTGAAAATAACTCTAAATGAGAAAAAAAGAGCTTTTCAATCAGGCAATAAAAGCGATCGTAAGGTTGTACAAAAGAAACTGCAAACGGAGATTGAAGAATCAAAGAGAGCTTACAAGAGAAAAGTTGAAAACATGTTCCAGAATGGAAATATGCGAGATGCATGGAAAGGAATAAAGGTTTTATCAGGTTCAGGTAAATGTTCAAACCAAAATATTAGTAAAAAAAAAACAGCAAAAGAACAGAAGCAATTTGCAGAAAAGCTGAACGATTTTTACTGTAGATTTGATGATAAAGATTTTAGTAAAGAATTAAAGGAAGTGAAGGAAGAACTCCAAAGCAATGTAAAAACGATGTTGATGGAAGTGATTCTGTTGTGATTGAGGAAAATGATGTTCAGTTTTTTTTTCAAACGTTTAAATGTGAGAAAGGCAATGGCCCTGATAATATCTGTGGAAAATTGTTGAAGGTGTGTGCTTCTCAGCTCTCCTATGTTTACAGTCGTTTGTTTACCTGGTCACTTAGAGAATGTATAATTCCTGTTTTTATGGAAAAATGCCACTGTATGTCCTGTTCCCAAAAAACGCAACCCAAGCTGTTTAAATGATTACCGACCAGTTGCCCTCACATCTGTTGCAATGAAATGTCTTGAAAGAATTGTCCTCAGTTATGTTTTAAAAGATACTACACAGTACCAAGACCCGTTTTCAGTTCGCATACCAACAGAACAGATCAACAGATGATGCCACACTCACACTTCTCCATCATGCTTTTTTCACACCTCGAAAAACCTGCCTCCTTTGTACGCATTCTCTTTATTGATTTCTCATCAGCATTCAACACCATACAACCACATCTGATGGCAAAGAAACTCATTAACATAAATGTGGGTAACAAGCTCATTCTTTGGATAATTGATTTTCTTACACAGAGGACACAGTCTGTTCGATATCAAAGTGTTGTTTCGTCTTCCAGAGTCATTTCAACTGGCGCACCCCCACCCCAGGGTACTGTTTTATCACCAGTGCTTTTTACTCTGTACACAAATGATTGTTCAGGAAGTGATTCAACTTTGTACATTAAATATTCAGATGACTCAGCACTTGTAGATCTTTCCAACTCTGATTCTGTTTACTTCAAGGAGGTTCAAAGATTTGTTGACTGGTGCGATCATAACTATCTTGATCTGAATGTAACAAAAACGAAAGAAATGTTGATTGATTTTAGAAAGAATCCAAAAGCTGTACCACCACTTTTTATCAAAGGTGCTGAAGTAGAACGTGTTGAATCATACAAATATTTAGGAACTTTTATAGATAATAAGCTGAATTTTAAATCCCATGTTGAGTATATGTCCACAAAAAATGTCAAACCAGATTTATATTGTCTTCGCAAGCTGCGATCATTTCATGTGAATACTGACATTCTTCGGACATTTTATTCATGCTTCTTGGAATCTGTTCTAACTTTCTCATTTATGTGTTGGTATGGTGGGTTGACTGTGAAGAGCAGAAATGTGCTTGAGAAAGTGGTGAACGTGGGAGGAAAAATCGTTGGTGAGAGACAAAAAAGTCTGAGTGAGCTATATAGGTGCCGTGTTAGTTGTAAAGCGAAGAAGATTACGTGTGACCAGACCCACCACGTCCTTGCAAATCAGTATGACCTTCTTCAGTCAGGACGAAGATATCGATCGGTTAAATGCAAGTGTCAGATTTAAAACAAAGTTTTATTCCCCTGTCCATTGATTTCTTGAACCGAGAAGATGTTTAATTGAAATCCAAATTCCTCTATATGAATGTATGTCATATGTCCATAAGTTTATGACGCTATAAAACGCGTAAAGCTCATGATTTACAGGACATTTTGTTTAAACTAGCAGATTCCATAAAGGCTTTTGTTCAGGGATGATCCAGGCGTTGTGTGTGTGTGTGTGTGGTGTGTGTGTGTGGTGTGTGTGGTGTGTGTGTGTGTGTGTGTGTGTGTGAGGTCTTCAATTTAACGTCTATACACATTATGTGATATTAGACGAGTGTGTGTGTGTGTGTGTGTGTGTGTGTGTGTGTGTGTGTGTGTGTGTGTGTGTGTGTGTGTGTATGTGGCTGTTTTGTTTGTTTGTTTGTTCTTTTCTACAAGAGATATTCCTTCATTTGATCTGAGATTTGTGTTGAAAAGAGATCCAGTTTCAAGGGGTGTATGAGCATTTTTTTTTTTTTTTTGCCGGAAAAAGACGGGTTTGTTCATGTTTTGTCTTAGACAAGCATTTAAGGAAACCGATCAAACCACACAATGAGACAGTCCTGATAAGGACCCTCTGCAGCTGGCTAGGCTGTTCATAAAAATGACTTTCACAAACTTTTTTTTACAGATCCTTCGAATGAGACTATAAACCGAGGTTCCGTGTGTGAACGCACGCGTACATCTTGCACACACGTAAAAATCCCCATCACCAACTTTCAGAAGAG